>JANRGV010071260.1:0-17519 GCA_024734035.1 Alethe castanea
TTAGAGAATTTTCCTTAGGTTTTGCTGCTTATAAATTGCAGTGTTTTGCTATGAAATAAAAACAATACACTGAGCTGAAGAACTGGTGTGATTTTCCACAAAAATAGAAGTAATCTTTCATAGCTTTTTTAATATAACTTAGCTATCCAATGAAAGACTGCTTTGAGATAGAGGAGAGAGAGGGAGGGATTAAACATATAAAGTAAATATTGCATATATTGTCTAAATCTCAAAAGGTATTAGTTGCTTTCTAAAAGCTCCTGTTTTATTTAAAAGACACAAGCAGTAAATACATGTAGTATTAAGGTTACTGTGTTTTCAAATAAACAACACCTGTGCTAGGATACTTTGTGCTAACATTTTTAGGGTCATAATGCAGTCACATTGAATTCTAAAAAAGCATATTTTAAGAATTTGCTGCTCTTGGCTTGTGACTCAGTAGTGTGTGAACCTTTGGAATTAGATGGCTGATTTCATTCTGTACTCCCTATAGCAGAAGGAATATTGTAGCAATGAACAGCACTGATGTATTCATATTACTGAATGCCTCTGCTATCAAATTATGACAGAGATGAAAAAAAGAGCCAAGTAATGTAATCACAGCAAACTCTGTAGTGTTCAGAAGCCCTCTCTCTCTGATTCAATCTGTGAATCAGCAGATTGACCATGAAAAAAAGAGAGGTAAATATAATTTTAATATTCACCTGTGAAGATCACATTGAAGATCTCAGCGTTCATTCCAACAGTTTACTTATTCCTGGATAAAAAAAGAAGTCTAGCTAAACTAGAGGTTTAGAACCAACATACAGGGAACACATACAGAAAACCCCAGAGAAAACCCTCTGCTTATCCCAAAGGATATCCCAAAAGAAATTCAGCCCATTAAAGTTTATAACTTTGATAATTATCTTCTCAGTATTTGAGCATCAGTGTATGGATCCTCCCAATCTCAGAGTAAGATAGGGTTTTGTAGGTACTAAGTAGCAGAAATATTAGAAAACTATTTGTAAAAGATATCTTTCTATTTAAAATTGGTACTAGCATGCCATATCCCCACAAATGCAACTTCTTACCAATACCAGATAGTATGTGACCAAAGAAATGCACAGTAAATGTGTAAGTGATCCTCAAATTCTCTCCTAAACATTGTGCACATAACCTTGACTCAGAAATCTGTGGGTTTTATCCCAATAGTTGTCAAATGTGGTAATAAAAACTTTACTCAAAAGTTTTGTCTCTGAGAAAATATTTTTTCCCTTAATGAGAATTTTGATATCCAGACATTGAAAGAGCTAAAAAAGTTATTTTCAGCTCTGAATTAGGTGACAAATACATCTTTTAAAAGTTTATAAACATGCTATTTTTAAGTTTTACATAAAATGGATCACTCAAAAACTCTCATGTTTATGATATGGGTATTATGCAACCTGAGGCAAAGAGCAACAGGATGAATGCACAGGAGTCTAGAAAAGGGCTTAAAAAGAACATGAATGGCATCAAGAAAAAAGTCTGAAGCACAAGGACAGGTTTAAAACCACAGTACTTACATTTCCTGTGTATTTAAGAGTTACTTTTTTTCTAATTTTTCGCATTCTTAGTTAGCCTTAAGAGTGGCAGTACCCAGCATATTTAGTCATGTTGAACTTACAGGAAAACTGAGAATTTCATCATAACTGTGAGAGACTTCAAGGTCATTTGCACTGCAGTAACTGCAAGTATTTTGCCCAAGCGAAACAAGAAAAAAAATTTAATTCTTCTATTTTTTTATTTGTCAGCTGTGTTTGCCAATCTAAGTGCATACTAATGGCATTTATAGCTGCAAATTTAAACAAGGAATGGCATTAAATAAGGGATAAATAATCAAAATATAATGATGAAATCATCCTTTCCATCATCAGTTTATGAGATGTGCTTTTTGAGATCTATCAAGTGATTTCAATTTCATATTTAGTTATTGGAGCAACAGATAGCCATTACATCTTGATAAGCTGAGATGAAAACACTTCATCCTGTATATTAAGATACATCAATGTGCATTATTTTTTCCTTGTCTTTGGTAAACATCCAAAGTGTCAACAATAATTTAATCAAGTATCTGCTACTTTACAAAAAAAAAAAAATACCATAAAATATTTGGTAGGAATTCATCTGAGCTATCTCAAGTGAAGAAGATACCTCACTGATAAACCATCTAGTGAATGAAATATATTAGCTGAAAATTTTGAAATTAAAGAAAAACCCCATCATGGATGAAAAGCCATCTGTATTTCCTCCAGCTCTCTCTGTCTGGCATGCTGCTTATTGTTTATTGTTGCCCAGACCTGACTGTACTGGGACAAGAGCTACAATGCCTAAACAGTACAGATGAAACCTACTCAGAAAACAGAATGTGCAGAAGTCTCATAATAAAATTCCTACTGGTCTCGTGAGGTTCTCAAGCAAGGTTTGCAGAAAAGGAATAAGAAAAATTGTGAAATGTTCATATTTTAAGACAATAAAAACCAAAGAAGTTGCTACCAAGCCGGCATTAATTCGTCCCTCACCCATATTTATGCTGCAGTTCTGCTGCTCTGAAACCTATTTCAGCCAAAATTCAAGGTAACTTTCTTATATGTATATGCAAGGCATATAACTCCACCTGTTCCTGAGAGGCAAAACCCACACATTTCCTAAATGTCTAAGCAGTTAAAAGACTAAACTTCCTAGTAGACATATTGCTACTAATAAATGAGTGGGTGGTGTATTTTACCAAACTATTTTAAGCATTAGGCTTCTCTACTATTCTCACAGGGGTTTCAAAATTAAAAGCTTCAGTTCTTACTATTAGAGGCCAAAAATTGCCTGAGGTGTGTTTCAGAAAACAAACAAACAAACAAAAAAACAGTGAACAGTTTCATAGAATATCCCCCTCCCTTACCTCACACAGTCAACTCTCAACAGCAACAGCTGGGTTGCCTATTTATATCCAGCAATCATGAAGGTGTGCACTACTCCTAGAGCATCCCAGGAAAGAAACTGCTCCTCAGAGATTCACCCTGGGCAAGGTACAATCACAGGCTCCCTAACAAACATGTCAGAACTCATTAAGAAGGCTGCTCATAAATACCAACAGATTATTCCAGCCATAAAGTCACAATGTTGAAAACAAAGTATTTCCATGGGCTTTGAATCAGGTATTAATGGTGTGCATCCAGATCCCTAGGAGGTGTAAACCAGTGTAGCTCCATTGACTTCAACACAGAAAGACACTGATCTGCTTGAAGGAATCTCCCTTTGGGGAGTCGTTTTTGAGTTGTGAGATTTGTATCCAGCTCTTTGTTTTTATTCTTCCCCATTCCTCTGTACATTTATCAATTTTTTACACAGATCCAAATTAAATCCTTTGAGAATGAGTTCTGTGCAGAAATAATTTAGCAGCCCAGGAATGTAAATTAAAATAAGGTAAAGCATTCATAAATTGAAAACAAAACTACCATTATAGGCCAATAAATTAGACTTTGTAGAATTAAACCACGAAGGATTTGAGATTAAAAAAACCAAAAAGCAAACAAGTAGTTCAATGAAACTGTAGAATTGAAACTAATGAAGCCTGTCCTCTGATTTGTGCCCTGTGGTAAGATGTTTTCTGAGTCAAGAAATGTGTGAGCTCAAATTGAAACTATTCCTGTAGTAGACTTACATATAAGATCTGTCTTCTCTAAGAATTTCCTGAAATATCTAATAACAGGTGATTTTTAGCTTTTTGTTCACCTGAGACATTTTTATCATCTATATTCGAAGTACCTGTTTTCACTGCTGTGTAAGTCTTAGCTTTCCCTGGAAACTCTCTACTTCTATCAATCAGCAGGGCTCCTCAGACATTAATAAAAACAGGATAGTTCTCAGTGTTTTTTTCAAAGGAAATTATCCACTTGATTCCAAATATATGTGAATTTGAGTTAGTGAAAGGACAATGAACTAGTATCTTTATACTCTTAGAGAAGTTATACCTTATTTACTTTTATCTTTGCATATCTGATTATCAAAATGGGTGCTATCCACATCTGGATCATAGTATGATTTCATGGCAGGGACCTCTTCCACTAGATCAGTTTGCACAAAGCCCCATTTAACCTGGCCTTGAACACTTCCAGGGATGGGACACCCACTACCTCTCTGGGCAACCTGTGGCAATGTCTCATCACCCCCACAGTAAAGACTTTCTTCTATATATCTAACCTAATTTTCCCCTGTTTCTGTTTGAACCCATCACTCTTATCACCACAGCTCCTGATGAATAATGTTTTACTAGTCATAGGCAAAGCCTCCACAGTTCCTTAGAGCGTGAAGTCTGATGTAGACAGCAGGATTTTGATCAAGAAGTATAAAAATGGCATTCAACTATCATGTACTCGTATCACTTTGGCTGTTAATTTTCTAAAATTCTCATGCATTTATAGTGCATGGCAGCTGGATGAACTTGTAAGTATATGGAATACATTAATTATTCATTTCTAATTAATTATGCTGAATATTTTGCTTCTTGCACTGTTGCTCATTATATAAGCTAACTATCCTCCTGCAGTTACTCAAGTGGTGCAAAATCCCAAAAGAAGATGGTTAATGCATGTCACTAATAAGAGAGGTGCACCTCAGTTGAAAGGAACAGCTCTTTGATAGCTGTGCTGTGTTGGCTGGTAATAAGTCTCTGATGAATCTGCACTATTGATTTCTTTTGGGAAAGTACCTACGTGATATATAAATGCTTAAATGGTATTCAGGATCCTGTGATATTTAAATGCTTAAATGCTATTCATGATCCTCACTGACAAATAAATATAACAAATCCAAAAATAGCTTCCTACTTCTTTAGTAAGGTGAGTACAGAAAGCATTAGACCAGCTTGGTCGTTTTTGGGAACATGTATTTATTCATGTAGTCCAGCAACTCTTTAAATCCATTACTAAGCTACAAATTATTGACAATCCTACCATCGTTATCAACAAATATTCATTACTCCTATGGGTAAGGAGTATGTTCAAAAAAAGCATTTCTATCATAAAATAAAATAATATATTCCCAAGTTAATATGACTCTTTTCCAAAGTGAGAAAATGGAGATAATAGGCAGAATGTGGATATGCCACATAATTTAAACTACTAAACTCCTCTGTATAGCAGCTGAAAGATTTAAGCACACCTCAAGATACTCCTAAAACCTAGTTCAAGATTCTACAGCAAGTTAAAAGAGGATTATCTCAGTGCAGAACAGTGGAGATTTGCCAGTGTAGCAGCACACCAATCCCTCAGTATAGAACACAAGAGTAATGGCAAAAAGCCCTGCTATCCAGGATCCATGAAAACAGTACCACTGACAAAATATTGTTCTTGCATTTCTTTTATACAGTTATTAAGCAAAAGGACATCTGTCTGACACAATTTTTCACAATAGAAAGGAAAAATGAACAGGTTGTGGTTGATTGCTTCCCCCATTTTATGGAGTGTCCTTAGAAGGTTGTTCTGCAGTCCCTGAGAGCCCCATCAAGCAGACATCACAGACTGTGATGTGCCTAGATGAAAAGCAGCTGAGATTCTTAGGATATTCAGACCTAAGAAAAGCAGTGGTTTGGGTTTTTTTTCACATTTAGTTTGTTTAGTTTGTTTTGTTGTTTTATTTTTTTTTTCATTCATCCTTCCATGCCAGTTCCCAATAGTACAGTATGAACAGAAAGCCAGGAAGATAAATGTAAATCAAGAGTGGCAGAATTTAAGTAAGACTAAAATAAGCCTCTCTCTAGTCTCCTCTTCAATTCCTCTGAAAATAAAATAAACTAAGAAAAAAACTCTTTGATTTTGATAGTGTTTGAAAATATTTTGTATGCTTTTTACAACTCAGTGAATTTTAGTTTCTCAAGTGCTTTATCATCTCAGTAAATCATGAATTTACTTAGCATGGTTTTGCTAACTCATGCTTGGATATTCCCTTTTTCTCTGCATTTCTTCTGAAACTTATCTTGCAATCAACCTTTCAATTAAACAATGATTGTAGAGCATTGTTTCTTCTACAATATGAGCCTTTATCTCTGAGAAAAACTTCTTCTCTCCCAAAAATGTAGAATTTTTTTAGATGCTCATTTATTTCATAAGGATCTAAATATCGTGTTTTATTAACCTCTTTGTGTATTGTCATAATCTCAAATTCACTCTGTGTTGACCTTCTCAAAACTGAATATCAGAAATCGATTAGTAAAAGCACTATGCTGCAATTCAGAGTGCCATTCCCCACCCAACTCCTCCAAATATTCCCTTGGGGTTTACAAGACACATTTCATCAGGAATACCCATCCCAAATACCCCCACAATACCCCAGCCAAATTTCCTTGGCATCCAATACTCTAACTAAATATTTTTCTTCAAGATATAAATTCATTTTTTAAAAAAATAATGCTTCACACTTTCCTTTTATAACTAAGACAATGATAATGGGTTTTTTAAAGAAGTTAAATAAAGTATGACATTTTTGGTTGTATTTCTGAGAAAATATTTCCATTTGGTCAATTACAAAGGCAAGAACTAACAAGAATTTGTACTTTGTTAAAAGAAGTAATTTAATCTTTCAGTCTTTAGCTGCTGTCAGGGAAAGCTATATCTCAGGTCTAAATCAGTACAGGACTGTTAACATGGTTAGTTTACATAATGAGCTGCTATAGAAGATGCAAAAATCATCAGCATAATTACTTGCAAATGAATAATTAATAGCTTGTATGCAAGTTAAGAGGTTCATCAGAGTGACACAAATTCATGAACATTTATGAGCAATTAATAACCAGAAAGCCATTGATAGATGAGCCACGTAGTGTATGCAGTATCTCCAAATGGGAAAAAATCACTTTTCCAAGCCATGAGGTTGCCAACGGTCTGAATCAGAGTGGTAGAAGGCAAAGCTTCAGGGATGAAGTGCCTGCTGTGTGGGAATGGAGGATCCTGGTGCTTGCACATTAATAGTTCATTTTCAGCAGTGATATAAACCTTCAAAGAGAAAAATTTGTGTTAATGATTGACATACTTTAGATAACAAAGTAAAAATGCAGGAGAGGAAAGAAGCAGGCAGAGAGAGAACAGAAAAACAGATTTCTTAGAATCCATACTTGTTCAGAACTAAGTTCTAAGCCACAGCACAGTAAATATCCTCTCTAATAAGTAATAAAGGATTTTATGGGGTTTTCTTACCTACCCAAAGGTGACTCATCACAGCAAGAGCAAAGCAGAACTCCTGCAGTGCTGTGTAAGGTTTGCTGCAAATGTTCTGGTTTCCTACATCTTCTTAATGTCCTACTGAATGAAGTCCTGCTGACTGTAATAAAAGTCTGCAAAATTATTAGATACTTAATAGCAATATATTGTATAAGGCAATGTCAGCAGACCGGCATCACCAGTAATGTAGATTCTACCTACAAAACTCTACTCTAGCAGCTTTTGGATAATATTCATGCTATGTTGAATTTAATATTATTAAACTTAGTAATGAGGTGTGCCTTTATTGTGTTTTAAGTGCAACCTTCTAGGGATTCAAAATTCACATTATTTTTTAATCATTTTTAATAACAAAACCACCAACCAGTCACTGGGTAGGAAAGCTGTTTTAGCAAAATTTAATGACTTGTATTTTCTCAGGGCTGCTGAACCATAAAAGTATAACACAAACTGCTGGGGTGGGTGTGTGTCTGTGCATAATGGCTGTAAAGCAGCAAGGAATCAACTGCTTCTGGAAAAGAGGAGATTAAGGGATGCCCTGATTTGTATTTTACTGTGCTAAAAGTTAACCATGAGCAGTAAAGGTAGTGAGGATAAAGGTGGAATATTCCCAAGTTTAAAGGATAAAACACCCTTTGTTTAATGCTTTCTCAGTAGCTCGAGCTTCATTTCACATACCAAAATAAAATAGTTATCAATTAAAACAGGCATTAGACCTTTAATGGAAATACACGTTTTCTCTCTTAAATCTCTCTTCTCCTCATGAACACCTTCTAATTTTTCTTTTTTCAAATCCTACCAGGTATTTTCCATTGAAATGCCTCAGAAGGGATTTTCTAACTTTGTGAGTGCTAGCAAAAGAGGAGAGTTTTCAGAAAAAAGGAGGAGGGAGAGATTAGAGGCCAATGAAGGAGTTCTCACAGGCTGTGACCATCTCATGAGGACACACACCTAAATTGTCAGACACAGGTTCCTCCCTGGTCTAAAGAAAATGAATCAGGATAAAAAAGTCATCCACTATGTCAGAGTCGGAGTGCCAGATGAATTGCCTAAGAAATTCTTTTTCATCTCTGAACAGAGAAGCAACAGGTTATTTTTGTTCACCAGGTACAGAAATACTTCTATTAGATTTTTTAAACCAGGACAATGGGGAAAAAAAGTGGTTAATACCGTAATTGCTACACTTTAAATTTAGCAATTAATGCAGTGTATAAACCTCCTTCTTAATTTGCTCTTCTGTTGTGATTTTCAGCAGTGAAACTCCCATCTCCTGGCTAAAGAAATATCTTCTATACCTTCAGATAGGATGAAACTAAAGTCAAACTCTCTGTGTACCACTTGGGCATAAAACTGGTTTTAGTAGACTTTTTGCAAGGTCCAGTTTAAGGGTTGTGAGAAAAATTGAATGTCTGAGATAAGGTCAAAGCTACAACAGAATTCCCAGGCAACACCAAATCACTGATTTAAATTACACTAAAAGCTATTTTGCTCCCTAAGCATATCCTTACCCTTCCTCTTTACTGTGAACTCTGGTGTCATGTGCATTAAAAAATGTACCAAGAAAAATAAACACTGTCTCAATAACTCATGTTTTTTGAAGGTAATTTCTTTTTTAGGTAAAGATTTCACGCAACAAAATGTTCCTGCTTTTGGAGTTGCATTTAAGAATATGATGAACCTGGAAATTAAAAGGATTACAGCCTTATGCTTTGCTTCCCCCACTGAAGTCCCATAAAATGTATGCAGAAAAAATAATTATTTGGGTCCCAGAAAAAGTATATTAAAAAAATAAAGCTTTCATAGTCTTATGTCACACCAAGTTTTAACTTAGCTATGCATTTAAGAAAAGGTTGTGATATTTCTTCATGACTCCATTTACAAGGATAATATGAAAAATACTCTTGTTCTGGTTTTTGACTGTTCTATTAAAGTTTTCTGGTTGCAATTTATCAAATTAAAATTCATGAAGATCTTTGTAAAAATTCAGACAATCAAAATCAAAGGTCACAACTAAAAGGTGCATATTGCAATGCATGCCATCATCAAATTTTTGTATACAACTTGTTCATAAAATATTTTCTTTCATTTATTCTTTCTTATTAAAATATACATTGTTTTCATTTTCAGCATGGTGAGCATTTCAGTAGGCTTTATTACAGTGAGACAATTTCTAATCTTAGAAAACCACCAAAGCAACAACTTCCACTAAGTTCCAGTAATATTTATAGGTCTAACATAGTCAGTTTTCCCAAGCTGAACTGAAACTCCAGCTAGTAAAATAATAAGTATTCACTTCAATATAAACATTGTCAGAATGTAAGATCTAATGAGAAGTCTTTTTGCCAGTTCTCTGAATCAGTTTTATAAAATTAGCAAGTTTGTCAGATAGAAAAGGTTTTATTATTCATACATGTGTGTAACTCTACAAGCTGAGTAGACTTCATTGTGATATATATCAGTGAAAAGGAAGTATCAAATAAAAAACTACAGATGTAGGAAGCTGAAAAAATTTTGAGATCTAGGGATCCTTTTAAAAGAATACAATAACTTTATGAAAATGTTTAAGTATATTATCTTTTTAAGGTGTTAAAAATTATAACTAAATACAAATTTTTTTTTAGAGAAAAGCAAATACCTTTTATATTTTAATTGATAGATGGGAAAGACAGTAAAATGGTTCAGTGGTTTTCCACAGAGCAGAGTAGAATGCTGGTTAGGAAAAGAATAGACATTTGTGGTTTTAAGACTATTTTTCAAATGGCTTCTTTACTAACACAAAATGTCTTATCGTTTCTGCCTAGGCTATTAAAAGGCAACCAGAGCAGCTGACCTGATCTCTGCCAAGACAAGGGGCACCTTTCCTCAGTAGACTACACCTCCATAAACCCAGCCAGATCATCAAAGACAATGTAGGCTGCACTGATTATTCCATAGCACGGTTGATAGGCCATCAATACCCTCCACCTGAAAACTGATTGTGTTTGGGGGGAAATGTCTGCACAGCTATATGTCAGGGAAAGCAAACATTCTTGATTTGGATTTCTAGCTGTTATTGCATTAGATTTATGTGTCCTTCAGAATCCACTATCTTTTTTTCCTAGAAAGTACTTGTGCAGAATAATCAAATTGCCTCTAAATCTTTTCAGACTGAGTTCTCTAAAGCTCTCACATTAAGACATGGCTCCTACTCACTGAATAATGCATAGATCTTTGCTGAAACCTACTCCAACTTTTTAACAGCCTTTTAAAATTTATCTGGCAGGAGCAAGTCCAGTGTATTTGACTCATTAACATTGTTAGCAATGCCACTAGCAGCATGTAATTACAATTAATGTAATTAGTGACAAGAAAAGATACTGCAGAAAAGCCATATTCACTCACTACTGCACTGATGAAACACCTTAGGATGGCTCCAACCCTTTCTGCAAGGTGTCACTTCCAGAGCCCAGGATAAGGTTGCACTGCTTTCACTCACCTGTTGGCTCTATGAATTCCAAATCTTACCATTTCACCAACTTGGCATTATAAAAGATTTTATTCTAATGCAATTCACATGTAATTTAATATTAATTTCCCCACTGATCATGAAAATGTTGAGTCTAGCAAATTCTAATGCAGATTGTTGCTGCCCTTCTCATCCTACTTATTTGCAATTACACATTATTTTGGTTAAAATATTTCCTCCATCTCTAAGTAGTTAAATTCAGTCTTTTAAGAAAGTGTTTTAGATATATTTTGTTGGATTTTACCTGCTTAAGTGTCAATATAATAGTTTTCCCAAGTTACTTTAGCCAGATTTAGAAATTCAAAAAATGCAGTAAATTCATTTTATTGTGGCCCACTTTCTATTTAATGAAATATATTTCTGAAAGTAATGATACTATTTCATTCAACTGTTTGTAACCAGTATTTTATCTGAATGTTTACCATTATTCTGCCTTGGATGGCAGCAATATGACCAACTCAATAAAACTATAGGTATTTGATCCACTTTTACGTGCATGTCTTGTGCTAAAGAACTACTTCTTTCTACTCACAATTTTCTGTCTTCCTCCCTTCAACTGTGCTTTAAAATTCATGTAGAATCTGCACCTCAAATTGACAGATAAAGGCATAAGTATATATAGATATATAGAGATTATATAAATATAGATATAGCTGATATAAATATATAGCTAAAGATGATATAGATATACATGCAATGTAACATCATAGACAGAAACCCTTTTTTTTACGGTATGGTTATCAGCTGCTGATTTTTATTCTCCAGTCTATGCTAAGTTTATATGTGCCATATTATGCTCTAAATCTAAACTTTTGATGTTAGAAAGTTTTGTACTGCCTTTAGAAACGCCAGTTATTTTTTGTTGATGCCTCCATGCATTATTCATCATCCAAAACAGAGCTTTCATTAAAACACAATTGTGCTTAATGCATTTCAGAAGTTTTTAAAAGTTAGCTCAGGTACTCCTCTTGCTTGACTCAGTGCTCATTAACAAACCTACATCTGTACTCTCTCTGAGTTCTCCATCCCCCTGCAGGTAATGAGATTATCTAATTCCTATCCAAATTTCCCATCTAGTAATTGTGGTACCTGTTCTCTTTTAGCCGAATAGTTGATGCAGTAAACATCAGAAAATGAAAGATAATTTCTTTAGTTAATTCGGTAACTAGTTGGATACATCAGAGCCTTTGATTTCTGACAAACAGATGACATTTTTCTTTGGAGGCAATATAGTACAATAGTAAATCATTTTACATTTAGAAAGTGATTTAGGATATACTGGAATTAAAATGTACTGTGATAAAAAAAAAATGTAGTTATATTCTTCATAGAAAATTAAGGTGGATGACAAATACTATGACATTCTAGCTCTAAAAATACAATAGAACATTAAAATTTACAGCTTTTTCTTCCTCTTTTTTGGATTTTTTTTTAATTTCAATATCATTTTGTTAAAATTACACTTCTTGAAACTCCATTTTAATCAACATCCATAGAAATGTAATAAAACCTAAAATCTTAGAACTGTGACAGCAGAATGCTAAATAATGATAGAGAGAGATGGAGAAAAGAAATCTTATTTTCTTAAAGCTATTGAAAATAGTAACATTATACTATCACTTAAGGACTAACTACACATCTTTTAAAAAATACTTAAATTACTTGGAAAAAACAACTTTTTCCACTGAATTTTTATAGTTTTGCTCAACTGTGCACTAGTAAGAGAAGTAACTGGCAATTCTGCTGTGGCTGAAGTTCATAGTTTACACTTATAAACCCAGTTTAGCTTCAACACATGCAATCATGCTATCAGCTGTTTCCTTAAAATGCCATGTTTCCTTCTCTGGTGAGTAGATATTCATCCACTTCAGAACTGCATCCAAACATCCACCTCTGGAAAAACTCAATTTAAATACTAGTAGTAACACTTCAGTTAGAATTTAGATATTTACCTATATCTGAATTCTCTTAAAGGCACAACTTTAGGCATTTTCACAGGGAAAAGTGACATGAGAGTCTCAGTTTTGAGAAGCACCAAGATAATATTCACTTTTGAAAGCAGATCCTCTTTACCTGTTTGTTAGGCATATCTCAGGGAGGAAAGAGGAACAGAAGGTCAGGGAGTGGATGACAGATTTGGTTTGACTCTGTGCTATTCTTGACACTGCAGATAAAGCAGTGAATGTGTAGAGTCAGCCTTTGCTCTATAGCCAACCTAGTAACATGAAACATTGACTTGTCTATTTTAGGATATTTCAGTTACCCTATGTAATTCCTATGAAGAACTATAGTTTCTCTGATGAGTTAAGTCAGTTTGTATGCAAAAAAATGCTCACTTATGAAGCAGATGTTAAATCTGCCTTCAGCATAGGCGTCAGAATCAGAACTGCAAAGGATAGACATCTATAGTTAATAGCTATTGCCCCTGTCCAGTCCCTGGACTGCTTATTTTCAAACACATCTGAAAAAGATGTTGGAAACAGTTTTTTTGCTGAGCTATTTGATAAAGTAGTTGTACATGTGAACGAAAGTACATTTAGAGACATGAAAATAAAGGGTAGCAATTATTTTCAGAACATTTTATTTTGCTGTGAAATCTTTGATATCTTCTAATAGAGGGTACAAGAGAAATTTTTCTGTCAAAGGTACGAGATTAAAGTTGACAACATTTTAATTTCTTCCTATAATTAAAAATTTAATATGCAGCTTGTTGTATTTCATTCAGAAAAAAATATACTATTTCACTGATGCTCTGGCTTCTCAGTATTTAAGCTTTCTTGTTACTAGAGGAGCTCTTTACTCATAGTCACATTAAACATATGTTGTTGAATGTATTAATCTAATCTTATTTCCAACAAGTCCTCTTTTTCATTTTCAGTTTTTTTAAAATAAAGGACAAAAAGAAGGGGAAAAGGCAGGACAGAGCATAAGTAAACTAGAAAATCCTTACATAAAACAAAGGATCCTTAAAAGCAAAACTGGGTGACTAATTGCATTTTCTATTCTTTTGATCATATTTCTCTGACTGAAAATCTAATTTTAATGTACTCACTAACCACTGCTGGCTTGACAGCACCTTTCCAATGCAATCTGAGGAAAATGTTGTGTGGCTTTCACTGTCTCCAAATCTCTTTCCTCCTTTTGTCATATCTAAGTACTCATCACCCTGCCATTTTCTTGTTACTCATAAACCTTGACAAGCTGTGAAATATAGAGGAATTAACAGAGATAATATGCTTTCATTTGTATTAATTTTAACATACCTGGTCTAGTCAGCTTTCTTCCAGGAGTTTATTGCAATGAAATTAGTATGAAATTAAAGAAAGAGCTCTCCTTGGCTTTTAGTTAGTTTTTAGCTACCTGAGGCAGAGAAGGTCCCTGGACTGTGGCTTTTCTTTTTCTTGGCACTGAGCAGCCCTCCTCTGGGCTGAAAACACAGAAAACACTGGGAGCTCACACCTGTGTCCCACTGGGGCCAGAACGTGGCATTTTTCAGCAGGAGGGACTGAGAGAGACTGAGCAAGCTGAGCTACACCCCATGACAAGAACTTTCTGAATTTGCCATCTCTTCAGAACAGTGAGAGGTTTTATTGTTTAATATTATTCGTTTTTTCAAGTCTGTGAGTACTTTTCTTGTCAAATAAATAGGTTTTTTTTCACTTCTCTCTAAAGAGGTTTGTGTCCTGAAAAGATGGGAAGAAGGGCTGCTGAATTTTGCCCTTTAAGAAATCATCCCTTTTGGAAGTTCCCTTCCAAATGTGTCCCAAACCAGGACACCTGCTGTTTTTCTTTGTCTTCTTTCTATTTGTTTATATTTTATACTTATTGGGAATTTGAGCTCTTTTTGACACCGTGGTTATTCAAACAGTGACATAAATATTATCACTACTCATTCCAATTCTTGGTGTTTTGGGGGATGCCAGAAGCCACCACATAATCCATTAAAGGAGGAGTCAACTTCTAGTTCTTTACTAGAACAGATTACTATGTGGTAGTGTCCTGTTTATTTCCATTTTATTATCAGGTTTCAATGCTATCATATTTTTAGCCTAAATGCTACAAAGGAAAATATAATTTCATCAGTTTTAGTTTTCCAGTACCCTTTCATATTTTGGCAAGAGAGAAAATGGCAGTAATAGATCATAATTGTTTTCTGTGCATTATATTATAAGCATGGGTAAATTAATGGTTTCAATATTCTTAAAAAAAAGTAAATCTACTTTTTCTCTAATTGAGAAAACAATTTTTCATATGTATCAGTCAGCATGTGTGGGAACTGGTTTTAATTAAGACACAGAGCAAAGTCTTGAAGTAAGTGTGGCAGCCAAGCCTGGGAAGCAGCTGCAACAGAGAAATCTATATCTTTTCAAGGATTTAGATCTGCTGCACAGTTTGGTTGGCATGTGGCAAATTAAATTTAATGTTAATTCATGTAAATTTATTAGCCTCTTTCTTTAGAGTCCCCCATGTTTTCATTGTACATTGTGTTTCAGTACAGATGATAATAAACTCATACAGATGCCACCAGCCACCAGTGCAACATTAATTACTGACTTGCTCAGAAAGTATTTACAGCCAGAGCTGGGACTGGCTGTGCAGAGCTGGCAGTGCTGTTACCATCACCTGGAAAAACAGAGAGTTGTTCAGCAAATGCTGCTTCAAATGTCTGAGAGGGGGACAGAGGGGAAGGAAAAGGAGCGAGTAGGGAAGGTGAGGAGGTCACTTTGGAGGCATTCTCTGAAATTTGAATTACTAACTCTAAACTGCAAAGCTGACAAATGTTATCTCTGGACTCAAAACTTGCATTCCAAATGCAAATAGGGCCCAGAAAAGGTCTGAGATTTTAAAAATCTATTTTGTGATGTCAGCTCAGAGTCATTTGTATTAACCCACCCCATCAGATCCCAGTGGGAAGGGCAAATATAAATATTTATGGTTAGGATGCAGGTGAGAAAAGCAGAAGGTAGGAAGGATAAAAGCATCTAACACATGACAAAGCTGCCCCCAGCCTAGGACTGTGGAACAAATGACTAATGGCTTGTGTTTTCAGAGGACACTAGCAGAGACACAGAGTGTTTTATAAAGCTGTTGATGAGATCATCACTTTATGGGCACCTCAACAATGGAACAGACAAATCTGCCCAAATGGAAATTTGAGTTCCAGGCTGTGCATAGCCTGAGGGTATTCAAATATAAAAGAGCTTTTGAAGCAGCCAGAAATCTATACAATGTGTTAAATTAGGCCCTTTTACATCCTTAAGTTGAAGTAATTAAGAATTATTATAAATAAGTTTATCATTTCTTCCATACATTATCCAAAACATAATGAAACGCCATTATTATATACAGTAACTCTCTCCATACATATATATATATATATATACACCTATATGAACTACAGAAATGAGATGACCATGTCTATTCCCATTTTATCAGTGAAGATGGTTACCTTGCAGAGCAAGGAAAGAGCTGAATAAAATATTTAGGTCAATAAACCATGCAATTTCCCTTTAGTGCATTAAATGGTAACTGAAATGTTGCAGTTCAACATCTTCATTAATAACTTAAAGGACATTAGTCCACACCATGAAAATATATTATATGTCAAATTTTATTGTTGGCTTACTCTGTTTTCTCAGTAGAAGAAAACAGATTAGAAATATATAAACAAATAACTCTAGTGCAGGAGCCTGAGTGTACTCGTATTAGGAAATTAAAAAATCTGTCTTACATTTGTCTTCCTGGAGATCTCTCTTGCTTGGACAGATTTTCTGTCCTTATATTGACCCCATCAGACTGACAATAGATATATTTTTAAAATTGTTTATTGTTTCTATGCAAAAAAATCACCTGGAATTTTCCTATACTTCAATTACAATATTAAGTAAAGTTATTCTCACATCCATGTGTACTAAGTGATCATGGCATCAATAAGATTGATTTTTAAATACAACATTCCATGCTGTTTCCCTTATGAAGGAATAAGGTTAAGAATGGAGGAAACTGGGAGAGTAAAGAATGCAATGGTCTGTTAAAAAAACCTTAAGATATTTTCAATCCCCAGGTCTGCTTAATTAGTCATAACATCTGTCAAATTTCTATTTTCAAGTTAAGCAGCATGTATAATGTTAAAATGACAATGACAATACTGATAGTGTTTAAATTGTATACTTTAAAAAACCAAACCACAAAACAAACAACAAACAAACCACACAAAAACCTGTTATTTTATCACTTTCTGCTTCACAACAAACTGAAGAATTTTGTGTCACTTTCCCTTGCTGTTGCATATATTCCACAGCTGTCATAGTTTGCAGAGTGGTGCTCTTTTGCTCTTTTTGATACACAAAGGTGGAAGTACCTTTGGACCTGGTGAATTAAACTCAACTTGAATGCAGTCATAAAGGATTTGCCATTTACATTTGGAAACAGAACCTGTACAGACAAGGTAACTCCATTTCAAAATGATAACTGGAAACATCTCAAGCTGTCCTCCTCTCCCAGTAGGAATAAAGCCCAGAAATCTGCAGCCATACCTGTCTTGAGAAACACAGCAGACAACAGTTTGTGTAAGGGAGGATGGGTGTTCACTGCCTCTGGCCAGAGGTTACACCATGAACCCAAAACCTCCTCCCCCCACCCTTGGCTGGGGGCTTGTCTGTGCAAACCTGGCCTCTGTGGGCTGGGGTCTCCTGCACCCCAAACCAGCCAGGGAAGGATCTCTGCTGTGTTTGGCTCTCTTGTGGGTGCATTC
The DNA here is from genome assembly GCA_024734035.1 of Alethe castanea. NCBI lineage: Eukaryota > Metazoa > Chordata > Aves > Passeriformes > Muscicapidae > Alethe > Alethe castanea. Next base: position 17,492 of record JANRGV010071260.1, read on the forward strand.
CTTTCCCTCAGCTTTGTTTGTTTCTCCC
>JANRGV010071719.1:0-17468 GCA_024734035.1 Alethe castanea
TCCTAGGGTCGTCAGAAGGATCCTGGGTGTAGCTGGCAGGCTTGTTAGCATGATAATGGGAAAAATTCCTTAAACTCGCACAGTAAAGGAACAAAAACCCAACCCTCAACAATCCCTAGGCATCACTGTCAAACCTCAAAAGCTTCTCTTAGCCCAGGTCTTCCAGGATGAACACCTTACTGTGCCCTGCTAGGAGCCTGTGACTCTTCCCAGTTAATAGATAAAGGGGAAAAAAGGCAGGGTTTCTGTGACTTATGAGGAAATGAAGTGAAATGTGAGCAGGGCCTGAAAGTTAGTACAGAAGCTGGGAACACACAGCTCAGATTGTTGAGGTTTTTGTTTAGTTTTGTTTTGTGTTTTTAGATACAGCTCAAGAAACTGCTTGATTTGTGTTTAGCCTCCATAGCTATTTGAAAGTGAGGTTATAGCAAAGCTGAGCTAACATTTTCAGATTGTTGGTTTCAGCAGCACAGCACTGCAGGGAGCTTTCACAAAGCAGCTCACCTTCAAAGCCCAGTGTGCAGGAATGCCTTATTTCCCCTTTGAAGCCCTGGAAGGGAAATAACTAGCTGGTGTGAGACGGGGCAAAAATCCTTCTGCACTGCGATTCTCCACTTTATTTGTCCGAAATTCTGCTTTACTTTGATATCAGTGCAGTTAACTCAGCTGTGAGGTTAAATTTAAGTAGAAGGTTTGCATTGGCACTCCTCCCTCTTCTGTATAATCCTCCAGTAATGCTCACAGCAAATGTAGCAGCAGGCTGGGTACCCAAGTACCAATTTCTCACAACTGTCTAGAAGATACAATGACAAAGCAGCACAGAAAGTGTTTTCTAAGGTCAAAGGTTTCTTCCTGTTTACCTACTAGCCACATTAATGTAGCTTTCCTGTAGAATTTATGGGTGTGTCTACGCAGCACATTAAACAGTGCCAGGAAACATCCCCAGACATGGATATTCAATTATGCACTGTTAAATCACTCAGGTGGGCTGTGGTGGTGTTTTGGTCCATGCAGTCCCCAAAACATTTTGGGAGTTAGCACAGGTCAGGGATCACTCTTAAGAGGAAGTTTGGATGTAGTTACCCTGGTTTGGAAGCTGCAGTTTCAGCAAGCTAATTGCTTTAAGGCGAGATGATGGTCTTGGTTACTTTTTAGTACAGCAGTAGTCTTTGATTTTATTGTATGAAAATGTTCATGTCAAGAAAGAAATGCTTAGAACAGGGTGAAATTTATAGCCATCACAACCATAAAAATCACGTTCCTGTTGTAGTAGGCAGCAGTGCATGTTATTAAGCCAGTTTATAAAAATAATGATGAGATATAGGGGATGAAGTCAATTCCAGATAAGATGGATGCAACAGGTAAAATATACTGTAAGGAGCAGGTTGCTGAAGGAGGTTGTCTCCATCCTTGGAGATATTCAACAGCCATCTGGATGTGGTCCTGTGCAAATTGCTCTAGATGACCCTGCTTGACCTCCAGAGGTCCCTTCCAGCATCAACCATTTACTGATTCTGAGATTCAAGTGAAGAAAAATAATTTTAATTTCTTCTAATTTAATTGTGTCAAGGGCCACAAAGAAGATGAAGGAAAATATCCTTCCTTCTGGACTGTATGGCAGCAGAATTGGGTGTTTTACTGTGACTGTATAAGGCTTAGGCAGCAGAGAGTTTGACCCATGGAAATCCTCTACTCCTGGGTATGCTATGTTATAATGTGCAGGAAAAGGGGAAAAGACACTGGTGGCCAGGTGACATAAGAGAGTAGAACAAAGAAAAAAAAAACAGCTTTGCCACTTTTCCCTTTATTGATAAAATATCAAACATCAGTACTGACTAACTCCAGCTGGAATATGACATTTCCCTTTAAAGGCAGAATGTATTACATTACAAAAGGTAATGAATTGTTCAGCTTCTGCCTGGAATGGGAAAAGAACAAAGAATAAAAAAGAAAATTTCTTTGTCATGAATTGACAAGCATGTTATTAAAGCTATTTATTCTGCAAACATGCCTCCAGAAGTAAGCTGTCATCCTGTCATCTGAAAGGACTGCAGAGGCCAGTGAGTAGGGTGGACATCTGACCACTAGAAACAGGGCTGAGATCACTGCACTCACTTTTGACCACAGGTTGTGGTATAAAAGGTCTCATATCTATTAATTCTTTAGGTTCATAAAGTCAGAAACACGGCCACATCTGTGGTCCTATTTACTGAATATACTTGAGCATCAAAATACTGACAAATCAACTTTAGACAAAATCTGCAAGAGAAGCATTTCAGATGCTGGAAGAGGATTATTAGCCCCTTACCTCTCATATCTCAGAGGGCTGAGAGTTTGAAAGAAATGTCTATGCCACCTCCTTCTTATATCAACTGCACTGCAGGTTATTCCCTCTAAATAACCTGCATTTTGGACTAGATACTGTAGGTTTTTTATATAACTAAGTCGAAATATTTTGACCTTGGACAATGCAGCAACTGAAGGTACTAGGGAGAGTAACAGCTTGTGAAATGACTGATGTCAGAGAAATTTGAGCCAGATCAGGGTGGAGGGGGTGAAAAGGTGTTGGCAAGTGAAGCAGAAGTGGAAGGAGTAAATCCAAACGGGCTCAGCTCAGCTGGTACCCACCACTGAGGCACCTCAGGCAAAGCAGGTTTCTCCTCCTGGCCTTGAACTCAAGTTGCATGCCTAGAGTTGCCCTGGCAAATAGGATAGATCCTTATCTCTTTCTTTCCACCTGGGCTGGAAGGTAAAAAGAGTAAAAAAGTAGGTTTTCAGTGTCTTGGTGACCCGATCCAGTCTATTCAGTCATATGATCATCATACCAAGCACTGCATGGTTCATATTTGCAGTGATACCTAATGGCATTACCAACATTTACTGTATAACAAACCATTTAGTAGATTCCTCTCAGGCAGCAGACTGCACAAGCAGAGAAAGGAATCTCTGTAACTATTGGTGGCATAGATAATGCTTGAACAGAGAGCTGCAGCTTCTTTGAAACCACTGTTCCTGAGAAAGGCCTTGGGCCAGGGTCACATTTTGTGAATAAGTCTCCAACCACTTGCATTGCAGGCAAAGTGCAGCTTCTCCTGCATCTTTAAAAAGACAAGAGTGAATCATCACCACATGAGCTCTTTGATAGACTGTAGGGGCTTTTCCTAAAGAGGACACTGGGCTCTAGCTTCCAAATAGAAACCCTCTAAAAGACCCTTATTGGGACTGCTCATCTCTGGATGACAGTGAAGGTTGGAAAAGCATCCAGATGCTTGGCAAATTCAACAGACTGCATGGAGAGAGCTCTGAGCTCTGAAAGGGTCGAGTTGATCTAATACCTTATGATAATTAAGAGCGACCTACCTATGGTCATATGCTCTCCTAGCATCTTACATCCAGAGAGATCTTTCATATCACTAATCCAGGAGAAAAATGCTGAGTTCTCAATCTTAGAGCCATTTTCTTCAAGCATAACAGAGGGAAAAAAGAGAGAAGAGGAGGAAGAAAGCTCTACCTCTTGCTGAAATTAAACCTCATCCATCCTCTGAGTGCACATTCCTAACTTGCTTTCTTAGCCTAAATCTCCATTTACATCACATGAAAATGAAACCTCTGAGATCTGGATACAGTCCCAGGCATCAGGGAACTCCACTTGTAGGTACTTAAGTTGTACACTGAATTAATTCAACAAGAGTCAATAGTGCAAAAAATCTCAATGCCCAATAACCACAGGTCAAACCACAGTAAACAGATCTGAGCTCTGCTGCACTTTCCTAATGACCCTCTGGCTAAGTTAAATTTTCTTCCTCATTGCTCAAAGACAGTGAGTAATGCAGAGTAAGTGATATATCTTGGCATGTGGAAAACACTTCGGAAATCCCCCAAGAAATGGGTATTTCATTGTGTAAGTGAAAAACATTCTCACCACCATCTGAAAAACAGGCCTTTGTGTCAATCTTTGTGGCTGATCTCATGAAAACAGATGTTGCAAATAGATTATTTAACTTTTTAGTAACTGTTATTTAGCATTTTTATTCTTGTTATTAATAATGTTGGGATCATTGTTAATTCAGAACCTTACTTTTGTGCCATTAGGATTAAGTCAGACTGGAATTTCTTTTTTTTTTTCCAGTATATGTCAAATGGTAGTTGCTGCTCTCAGACAAATCCTAATGGACAAGCCATAAGAGGTGAGTGCCAGTGCTGTCACGAGTGCAGCTACTAATGGAAAAGATTGGAGTACTGAACGGGATCAAGAAGCAGTGTGTGAAAATGGAAGAGAGGATTTTGAAAACAACATATTATTTCAGCATTAGTCATCAATATGCATAATTTAGAACTAATCAATAGTGGTAATTACAACTCCTTTCTGATCTAACCATTATCAGATGGCAATATTATATAAATATCCATGTTATTGGAATGGATTGCCATTATTATTCACAGCTGTATTAATTTTCATAGTGACATAATGGTCAAAATCCTTTTCATCCATGTGTGGCATATTAAAATTTTAGCTTTGGTACAAAGAGATCTGATCCACCCATCTTGAAATAATTCATCTGCTGATGAATTTTCTGATTACTTAACCCTACAGAATTATTCCCACTAAACTGCCATTTTCTCTCCTCTAGTCACAATCTGCATTTCAGAATAGCAGGACAAGCACTGGGAGGTGTCAAGCATTTGTAATTTGACTTCAGTGAAAGTTACAGATGCTTGATACTTTTCAGGTCATGAACCACCGTCTGCTTCTGCAGCTCCTGGAACACTAATGCTGTCCATTGCAATTTGAGCTCCCTTTCAAATCATGGACTTGATTGTCAATTGCTGGAGTTAATGGCTGTCTTGCCATTCATCCCACACAGGCAAGAGAGAGTTGCATGCAAAGCATAACAGAGATTTATTTTGCATTATTTCATTGTGTATTCTGTGAGGGAACTAAGTAATAATAGAACAGATTTTATACACAAGCCATAAAATTAATTTGCCAATAGCATGGGGCTCCATTTCATGTCCAGCTCCCAGTGATTCAGAAAACCTCTTGTGGGAAGATTTGGTTAGGCTCTGCCCCAAGGTCAAGGATCCAGGTAAACAACAAAGTATTCATTTACCAACAAAACAAAATTGAATACTTCTGTAAATAATTACTTAGTTGGATTATTCAGTAAAGCTATCCATAAAAATATAAAATATAAAATCAGATTAAAATCTGAAAAGAGACAAATATATAAAGAAATTATTCCAGTGCTCACATATGGCCATGCATTTCTGTGCCTACAGATTAGATGGTGTTTTGGAGAGGGTCACATGAATTTCAAATATTTATCTGTAGGGTGTATAGTATTTCTGATAACTATTTTTTACGTAAAAATTACGGAGCTGCACTGAAGTTTCAGCAACAATAAGATCTGATGCACCACTGTTTCCCAGCTGATCTATGTTTGCACAACAGTTCTGAAACTTCCCAAATGGGCTGCCCATCGAAGGAGTAGAGTCTGTGAGGCCCCCTGTGAATGAAGAGGAATTGAACATATTGTGGTTGCACAGAATTGCACAAAATCTTCTAACTCCACTGAAACGGAAGTTTCCTGCAAAAAAAAAGGAGATTTAACTGAGAAAATGTCGACATCTGGTAACCATAAACCAGTGTGCTCTGCAAAGCAGAGATATGAAGCAGAAGGAGAAAGGTAAATTAAATGTCTTGCATGATGTTACAAATGAAAAATAGTTCTATTAAAAGTTGAGCATCAAGGAAATCTCAGTGCTGAGGTGACAAAGACAGTGTACTACTGCCAAGACCATTGCAAGTTCACAGCTCTCTATTTATTGCATTTTTTGAAGGATTTTGATCTTGAGAGATCTTCATCACTTATAAATGAACTAGTCATTAGTAGTCTTTTATGTATCTCCAGAGAGCTATCACAGCTCTCATTAACTGCTATATCCAAACAACTGAAATCTCCTGTTGCAGTGGCACATGTTTTCAAGTCTGAATCCTTACCCACTACCATGTCTTACCTCACAGAAGCAGAACAAAACCTGAATAAATTAGGGTAAACCACAAAACTTTCAGCACTGCCTCAGTTAGTGTTTAGGATGGGTACAAGATATATTGAACTTAACTATTCAGACCCAAAGATTCCTTCAAAAAAATAAAGCAAAAAGTAAAGGACCGTCACAAATTTTTCTTCTGAACTCACACAACTGGGGTTTTTCCCACCAATTTTTGGTGATCTAGTTTATATCAGTCATTTGCTAGCTATGAATGTGATCATTTAGGTCAGAAAAGAGAACAGTAACGAGAAAAATTTTATACAAAAGCAGTGTGGACAACTATGGAATTCTATCAAGAAAAGAAGCTCTGTTGCTTGTTTGCAAAAAAAAAAAACAAAACAAAAACAAACAAACAAACAAACAAACAAAAAACCCCAGACATTAGTTTTCACCTAATTCCCACATTGCCCTTGGCATGATTCCTTATCCTAGAGTGAAAACACTGTATGTACTTAATAAATGAAATAATTTTGCTTCTCTCAGTCTTACTATTATCCTTTATTTTAGTTAGAAATTCAAACCATATCCATACTGAGTTAGAGAACAGGTCCAGCCTGCTGAGTCCTGTCTGCAGCTACTGTGGCCAGTAGCTGCTGTTTATAGAGAGGTATAAAATCAGAATACGATCCAACAGTGTCTTCCTTCACGCACATTCCCAGTTTCCAGCAAAAATATAATGTGTTGCTTCATTCTCATCTTTTTGCCCAATTTCTTCCCTTCCTGCTAACTTGAAAGATTTTATGAAGCACTATAACTACACAATCACTGTCCTCTTTTATGGGCACAGACAACATTTCCCCACACCCCTCTCTTTTATTACATTTATAGTCTTTGCCTGCCAAGATACTTTTATGGCGGTGGAAATGATTGCCTCACTCTTGATAAAGTCTGGAGTATCCCTTGGTGTTCCATATAACTTGTCACAGTGCTCTCAACAGCAGCTCCTCGTGTGCTCCTGAGCAACTGACACTTGTTCCAGCTCCCCTGATGTGCATCCTGACAAGGGCAGAGAATATTCCTTACAGCATCTCCCACACAGGGCTCTGCATCCGCCCTTCCCAATGGCTGCTCTTGCTTTCTTCACTTCTCTTAACTCCTGGGTTTTTGCCTTTAGTAAAGACAATGAAAATTTATATGTTTGCTTTGCACAGTAACTACACAATTTAAAGAAAAAACATTTCCTTTGCTGCTTCACATTGCTGTTGAGAGTGCCGTGTGTGGGGTATATCCCAACCCTTTTATTTAATGTAACTGGAAACCAGGCAAGTTTACCTCACAGTATCTTGTACAGAGGAGCCTGCAGTGTTGCAAACTCTTGGCTTTCCATTCAGCTCAGCCTTGTTGCCTGGTTCATCTGCATTTCCAGCTCACAGAGGATTACAAGCCCACTTTCTGTACTGAAATGTAGGACCTGAAGGCAATAAAAGACCAGGCAATGGTATAAAATTGATTCTTCTTCAGAGATCTAAATGGGAAAGAATTACTGAAGATACTTTTAGGGCCCCTTGCTGAATCATCAAACTATTTTGCAGTGGTAATTGAGACAGCATATAAATACTGCATAGGTATCTCTTCAGGCCCTCTTCATAGAGCAGTTGTATTCCATTAAAGTGCTTTTCTTGTACAGGTTAATCTCTCGAAATAAAAGTGGAAAATACAGCAACAAAACAAGATGATATTTTCACTACTCAATAAACCTCTCTTCCCTTGTCTGTAAATAAATGATTCCCAGAGGCACCCTCTCCAGGGCTCCTGAAAACTCAAAAGGGCAAGGAAAGGAATTTAAAAATATCACAGACTGCTCGTCATAGTGTTTATTAAAACAAACAAGCAAATAAACAAACAAACAATCCAGCACATCAAAGGCTGTGCTGCTTTATTCTGCATTTACATGGCATGAAAGTTAAATCAGATTTGGATCCAGTCTGCCTGTGGGAGAACACTCCTTGTACCCCATTGATTGACATAAAGGTGAAAACAACCTCCCTGTTGATATGAAGCAGGAAATCTGAGGGATTTTTGAGAATGAGAATGACAAATCAGGCTTAATGATGAGGACAACTCCTAAGTGTGAAGAAGGCATAGAAAAAGTGCATTATCACCCATTGTAGTCTTTGGCACATCCCTCATTTCGTTTTTTCTTGTCCTGTGACTTTTTTTCCTCCAGTTCCAGAACTATATCTACAGCAACCTAACAGCATCTCATTTATTTTGGATACTAAGACAGTGTAACTACCAGTGACAAAAATACATTCTCATTGCAGCTGCACACATAGGAAAGTATTTCAACATTGAGAGTTGGATTGATTTCACATTATATATTAAAAAATACAAACGTCTCTCCTAAGAGAAGTGAAATCCTGCAGTTTAATGGCTAGATTCCAGCAACAGGGTGCTTAGATAAATTGCTTTTATTCATAATATATCTAATTATATACACTATCTGTCATTCTGTTTTGACACCTTTGTCCTTCTCTTCCTGTCCCAAACTGGTGTACTGCATATTTTTCCAGACAACTGCTTCTTGCTCAAGAAGTTCTTCATGGGCCTTGTACTTCCTCTCAAAAAGGGTGTTTGAAGGAGTTCATAAAATGCTTTGGGATATTTGAGGGATGAGAGGAACTATATAAATCTTAGTTCTTATTAAAAGAGCACTGAGTGAGTTGTCTAGAGTATGTGGTTTGGATCTTTACTGTAAATCACAGAAACCTGCATTACTGGTCTGCTTTACTGGAGATGAAACAAGTGTTGGATGACACCTTGTATTTCACCAGCTGCTTTCCTGCAATTTTTCAAGGAAAGTAACACAATATATGGTCCACCTGCTGTGAGAACATCTGAAATACCACAGACAGTAAAAAGCCTCTGAGTATTTTGTTGGTATGGTTTACAGCATATACATATACCTTACATATAACATATACATCACATGTACCTTACTCAGTTTTCAGACAGTATCTTTAGTTTCCCATGGAAAAAAAATGATGCTTATATCACTATTAATTTTTTTCTTCATGTGAATCAGAATTCAGTGAGAATATTATTTTTAAATGTTCTTTTCCTTTTGTTTTAGGCTTCTGGATTTAAAAAAAAAAAAAAATTTAGATTTCCACAAAGGATCAATCAGCCCATTATTAACTAACTGCTATCAAATTCAAATTTAGGTCCTGCAAGAGTCCTAACAAAGGACTAATTTTGTATCCTTCACCTATGTAAATAAATTGTCAGATGTTGGTGGAACTAATTACGAGAGCATTGCTTTCTGCTTTCATCAGAACTTCAAGGCCTGATTGAAGCATGGTCAATACACACCACTGTCTTCCCATAACATTTTTATTTCAGATCTTGATTTTAAAAGTAGTGTCCTCTTTGAAGAGTTTGAAAGAACTTTATAAGAATTAATTCCTACAGTGACCTGGAAGGGGGCTACAGCCAGTTGGAAGCTGGCTGCCACCAAGGCTTAGTGGTTCATCTGATAGATCCTCATCAGCCACACTTTTTATAATTCACACAATTCTCATCATTAAATTCTGCTCAATTCCCTACAAGCACTCTCTGCCTTTGATTTATACTCAGTTCCTCCAGACCCACAAAGCAGACACTAATTGTGCTGTATGTACACAGTGGAATGGGACCTTAAGGGATGGGTTTTTAGTAACTCTTATGACACCTTTCTAGTTAGTGCAGTGCAGCAGGATCCTATTTAAGATTGCTTTGTTTAATTATTTAAGAGCCATTATGGTAACTGGATATTCTCTAACTGTAATTTATTAACTCATACACTTGAATTATCCAAGTCTCTACATCCACTTCACAGAATTACAGAGGAACTAGGAAAAGATTATGGTATTGAAACGCTACAGAATATTCCCTCTGCTGAGAAGTAGAGAAGCTCTCTTATCTCTCATAGCAAAGGGGTTCATAAGCTTTTTCAAACTATGCACTAAGACCACAAGAATCATTTTATACTAGCAGCAGATGTTCATATAGACACCACTGACAAAATGTGTGCATTTTCTATATACGTATGTGTATGCATAAGTAAATACCTACACATATATACGCATACATAGATGTCTTCAATGTAGTACTACAATTTGCTTCCCTTTTATTAATAAATGTGCAAAAAATGATACTGCATCAATCTGTTCATTCCTCTTTTTCTGCTCTCCTGAATATGCTTCTTCATGCTCTGATCCATGTCTCCTTCCACCTCTTGTCTCTGCATTTTACCGAAGTTTGGATGTTGTGTTAGAAGTTTCCTTACTCGCTGTAAACACTGCCCATTGACCTGCATCCTTTTCACCACTATCCTCTGTGCACACTGCTTGTCTGCCTTCTGCCTGCCTGCATGGGATATCCTTTTCCTATGGAAAATGACAGCTCTGGGAGCAGCACCTCAGGAGTGCTCTTGCCATCAGAAGCTGGATTCCCTTTTGCCATTTGGGCACTTTTGAGCAGAGCTGTCATTTGCAGAAAGAATAGAGACACATGGAGCAGCAGACAAAGGAAAAAACATGTAGACTAAATCATGTGATCAGCCAGCTCCCTGAAAGCATAGCAGGTGCTCACAGACCAGCTCAGTATCATAAATTAATTTGGAACTGCTTAGAAAGGAAAATTTTCACCACTCTGGATTCTTATTTACATCAGTCTCTTCAACAGAATATTGCTTTAGTTTCAGCATGTATCTTTCTTAAGCTGAGATGCTTCCCACAATTCTGCTGTGCTCCAGACAACAGGCCATAAACATCAGGAATGTGAAGCAGAGCCATTATCAGTCCTGCATTCTGGGCTGCAGCATCCCTGCTGTTCAAATATACTGGCATAGGACAGAAAACTGATAACAGTAATTCTACAGAGCTTTAGTGCCAGGAGAAGAGGATCGCACACAATTACTGCCTTGGGGGCTCAGATGTTCTAAAGCAAAAAAAGAGGCAAAATTCATAATTTACCTGGACTGACCACTTTTGCAATAAAAAAGTAACTTGCTCTAAATTAAGAGCCTGCCAAACCTGAAAAGTTAGACAAGCATGCCTGAGAAAGATTATGAACAGATACAGAATGCTTTCCTGTGTAATCACTAATGCACAATATTCCTCTTACACTTAACCTTAATGTGCTACCAAACGACAGCATCAAGATTGTCCTTCCAGCACATGCTTGTTACTGAAAGCTTTTAATATCCTCCTTCCATCTCCATCAAAGCCAAGATACCAGGAACATAGAAAGATTTAACCACTTATTAAACAGTGCTATCATGTCAGGCAATATGTTCTTTTCTACAGGGCACTAGTGAATTGAATGTGCAAGAGAGACAAAGTGCCTAACAAAGAGAAAGCTGCTGCAGGACAAGCATTGCCTCTCCTCTCCCAAGCACCTCAACTAGCAAGGAAATCTTACAGAGCACAAACCAGAGCAAGCCAATGACAGCAAATGAGGTAATGGAAAATCACAGAAATAAAGGTGTAGAAAGAGACTTGTGGACATGAACCATTTTCTTCTGGTTTGGGTTTCTGTTTGTTTGTTTGTTTGGGTTTTTGTTTGTTTAGTTGTGCTTTTTTAGTTTTTGGTTTTTTTGTGTGTGTTTGTGGTTTTTGTTTGGTTTTTTTTAGTTTTTTACTATTAAATCAATAGTAAACAGAAACTTCATAGACTCATAGATTCACAGAACAGTTTGGGTTGGAAGGGACCTTAAAGATCATCCAGATCATCAACCCCTCTGGCATGGATAGGGATGCTACACACTAAATCAAGTTTGCTTCATCCAAACAGGCTTAAGCCCCATACAAAGTTGTTTGCTGGATTCAACTTAGGATCTAATTGCTTTGATTACCTGGCTCAAGATGAACTTGACTTTCCCTTCTTCTTTTTCTGCAATGTGGACTTGGAAAACCAGGTCTTGCTGTCATGTTTCACATTGCCCAAACAGGGTGCACACCAGACCAAGTACAGAGCACAGCTGAAAATCAGGTCTTGAGGCAGTCACTGCTATCACAGAATCACAGAATATCCTTGAGCTGGAAGCCACCAGCAAGGATTATTGAGTCCAGCTCATGGCCTTGCACAGGACACCCCAGGAGTCACACCATGTGCCTGAGAGCATTTTCCAAGTGCCATTGAGCTCTGTCAGGCTGGGTGCTGTTATCACTTCCCTGTGGAGCCTGTTCCAGGGCCCAGCCACCCTCTTGGGGAAAAACCTTGCCCTAATATCCAACCCAAACATCCCTGGCACAGCTTCAGGCCATTCCCTTGACTCCTGTCACTGGTCACCTGAGAAATCTGTCTCTGCCGTTTCTTTTTCCCTCATGAGGATGTAACTGCAGTGAGGTGTCTCCTCAATGTCTTCTTCTCCAGGCTGAACAGACCAACTGACCTCAGTCACTGCTTTATGGCTTCCCCTCAAGGCCCTTTGTCATCTTTGCAGCCCTCTTTTGGACACTCCCCAATAACTTTATATCCTTATATGCCTAAGAACAAGAAATAAATATTATTATGTTATAGCAGGTATTTAACACTGTGGGAAAGCTGTCATCAGGGATGGTTCGGGTGAAAGAAAACACAACAAAGTGCTCTCCCCTGGCAATATTCACACATCTTTATTGCACAGCACAGATGTGTGCACACATACTGACACAGAGAGGTCGGAGTGAGCCTATATCCAGTTAACTACCCCAAAGCTTTAGCATATTGACACCTGCACTATCTCAGGACACAAACAGTGCAAACAGTTCAGGACTCCTACATTCCCATGCTGGTAACTCTCATTTACCTCTGGAACTGCTGCTGTGATTCACACTACCTCACATTTGTTTCCTGCCTCTAAAGCTGTGTCTAAATCCATAATTACTAGTTGATGCATAGCTGTGAGTCATATAGACAAAAGCCACCAGCAATTCCAGACTCCTCAGTTTCTGAAAACCAGCCTGAGATGTGCTTCAACCTACAGCATCTCTCCTCACCTCTGCAAACTTCTGCTAATTGGAGGACACAGAGGCTTGGCCATATTTTTGGACAGAATTCCAGCTCCCAAAAAAATATGCAACCAATTATGTATGGGTGCATGGCAGCCATGAGTTTTAGACTTCCATGTTCAAAATGGTTACCTAAAATTCATAACTATTTAAGACAAATGTTGCCTGTAACTTTTATAGGGCCTGGAGCATTCAGGGAAAGCACATTCTCACGGTCATATGAGATCCCAGGTGCAGTAAGGTGAGAAAGAAAAACAACATCAAAGCAACACCCAAAACTACACCCCCAAAGTGAAATACACTTTCATTTTGATGGAAAGTGAAAATATTAATGTAAAAAAAATCAGAATTATCTTGTTTATTTAGCCTTCAGAAAAATGGAATTTTTCATTCAGCAAAACAGCCATTTAATTAGGCTTTGCAATTCACATAGAATTGAATAAAATAAATGGAAAAAAAGCATAACTGCCTCAACTCATTATACACTATTGTTTGAATGAATACAGCTTGCCCCCATAGTCCCTTCACAGTGACTTTCCACAAATCATCTCTGTGGGCTGAGGGACTGAGTGGGCTTTGTGCAGACAGGTAAAGTGGACCTCTGTGTTCTTGGAGAGTCATAAACAACACAAAATTCTAGTGTCTGTAGTTAAGCTAAAGGATACAGACTCATTAAATCATTTCCACCAAACAATGAGAAGTTTCCAGCAATCGCATTGCTCAGGATGCTGCAAAAGGAATTGCTCTGGATGCAAATTTGATTTGAGGAATAGAATGCTTTGTGCATCTTCCTTCAGAATCTTTCCAAGGCAGAATGAGAAGAAAACAGTATTGAAATTACAGTCTGAGTCTCAATTACTGCAACTGTAGTAAAATAATCACATGACAAATTCAGGAAAAAAGCATCCTGCAAATGCAGGTAGGGAGGTGCCTGCAGCTTGTTGAAGACAATAAAAGGAGGGTACTTGTGTGCATTTTGCATTCAAAATACAAAAGAAACAATATGACTTATTGAAAATCAGCTGTAAAATGTGAATGCCACCGGGAGGCACTATTGCCACTCAGCAAGTGCAAGATCAGAGCCTCTGCTGCTGCTGCTGCAGGTCCTCAGCAAACAGCCTCGTGTGCAGGTCACCTTACCACGAGAGCATCACTGCGCAGAAAACACAATTATTTAGAGGCTGGTGCATTTCTACATACCTTGAATGGTGCTGAAAGTGTTTGCAATAAAAGTGATGTGCGACTTTTGTTAGTTACCAGAGACTAAAGTGGTTGTGATTTTTTTTTGCTTGTTTGTTTTTGTTGTATAGCATCATCTAACTTTATCCAGAATAAAAAAAAGGGCTGTCATGAACCAGTTGAAATCTTAAGGGATTATGAACAAACTTCTTTGTAAATTAGAAATCTAAGAATGTCTGCAGAATGAATACTTACCTTTCAAAACTGCAAATTGTTATGCAAAAAGGAAAATGAAAGTAGTGATAATATGACTCTCCTTGCAGTTAAAAAAAACTCTTTAATTTTGCATTTTATTAATTTTATACTGTATCAGCCACTTTGATTTTAATCTCAGAAGAGAAAAACAAAACTGAGTGCAGCACAGATGAAAAATCAGAAACCACAGAAGCCTGAGACATTCTGTTCTTAGAGGTACACTCATCAGAATAAAAGTCCACAAAATCCAACTTCTTTTTACTTCCAGGTACAACTAATTAAAATCTTATTTTTCATGTAATTAATAATTCTTTTGCAATTTGAAGAATATTGTACATCTTTTAAAATTCTGCATTCAAATATTTTGAAAGAACTTCATAAAAAGATTTGACTCTTACCTATGAAGTATCACAGTCAGAGAAAGGTTCACCTAGTATTCTTGTCCTGTGCATTTACTGTATTTTTAAATGTTGCCATAATCTCAAAAAATACAGCTTATTTAGGATTTTTGTCATTTTATAATGAAAATAGCATATGGAAAATTCCATTTAAAATTATGCTTTATGATCTCTATTGATTCATATGTACAAGAGTTTAATTCCTGAAGCAGATCACGCATATAACATTTTCCTTTTCTGCTGTTATCTACAATATTTCAGATGCAAGATATTTCCCCATTTTCACCTCAAGGTAGAAACACACCTTTAAATATCGATAAATGTGATATCAGCTGTCTTGACTGCCCAACAACAACTAACACAGAAAGACCAGGTGATAGCATTAAGTATAGAAATACAATGCAAAGAACCCAAAGTGAACAATATTAAAGCACATTATACTTCGAATTACTTAATTCACCACACAGAACTCATTCAGAGAAACACAATGCACATTTCAATTTAAACTTCTCCTTACTGTAGAGATCTAATGTTAAAGTGAGTTTGGTAGGTTAATCCATGGAAATATCAGAGTTTGAATGGCAAATTCACCTGTGCCAAGAGTGTGTGTTCAGGCAGCTGGAAACAGCTGGCTTCTTCTTCTCAAAGCTAGAAGAATGAAAATCAGCTCCAGGTTTGATAGCTGTGTTCCTACGAGAATGTGTCATCTGAGATGATGGTTATGAGCAAGAACTGGAGACAATGACATGAAATGGTTTTGATTTTATGGCACAACCACACACCTGGCTCGTGCTCTGCTGTGTGACAATGCAGCAGAGTTAGCCCAGTCAGATAACAATGGGCACTAGAGGAAGGTGGTTTGCTCCACGGGATGCCAACTGAAAGCTAATTGCTGCTCTGTCATAGCTTACCTTTGGACAATTTTCTGTGCCTTGGATCTTCATCTCTGAAAGATTAATTCTCTAATTATCACAGTATTGTACAGATAATTCAATTTATAACTGCCATGCACTTCAGTACAGTTGTAATGAGGCTCATATAAAATACTTCAGAGAGGTCCTTAGAGCTGTCCTCTACATAAACTGGACAAGCAGAAGTTACATGCCTCGGCCGCAAGATAACCAGCAGCTTCAAGAAGAGCAAAAAACCCTGCTTATTTCAGGTACTTATTTCGTTCTTATTGCTGGCCAAAGGAAACAAAGAGTGATCATTTAGTTCTGCTCCAGAGAGAGAGAAAAAAATGGTAAGTTCAGGAATGTTTCCTCTGAAGAGTGGTCAGGCATTGGAACAGGCTGCCCAGGGAAATGGTGGAATCATCATCTCTGGAAGTGTTCAGAAAACCTTTAGCTGAGGCACTTGGGGACATGATTTTGTGCTGGACCTAGCAGTGCTGGGTTAATGGTTGAACTTGGTGATCTCAGAGGTCTTTTCCTTAGAAATTTCTTTAGAATTCTATGAATCTATGATCATATTCTGCCTGTTTCCTTCTACCTTTATTAAAAACCCTTGTGTAATTATAGTCAAGTTAAATGTGGGATTCAGACCCACTTATCTTTATGGGAGATTCCCAGACAAAACTGAGAATATCACCCTGCTGTGACAAACTGCCAGATCTTAAAAATTCTTGAGGTTTGTAGGAGATAACTTCTTGTCACAGGTACCCAGTGAGCCAACCAGGAAAGATGTCCTTCTAGATCTGCAGTTTGTGAATAGAGAAGGATTCATGTGGGATGTGATGGCAAGTGGCTGTCTTGGCCACAGAGATCACAATATGGTTTTTTAAAATTTTCAGTGCAATGAGAAAAAAGGTACAGGAAAGTTGCTACCCTGGACTTCAGGAGAGCAAACTGAAAGCTATTCATGAGCTGCTTAGCAGATTATCCTGGGAATCTGCTTTTGAGGTCTTGGAAGACCTCAAGCACTGGTCAGTCTTTAAGAAAAACCTTTTGGAAGCACAGGAGCCAGCAATTCCACTGTGTCTTAAGTCAAGCAAGTGGGAAAGAAATCCAGCTTGGCTGAACAGGGAACTCTTTGTGGAGCTCAGGAGGGAAAATAAACTGCATGATCTTGTAAGTGAGCTCAGGCTTTTCAGGAAGAATACAGAGTTTTGGATACTGTTCATCACAGCATCTTCTGGAGAAGTTGTCCAGCTGTGGAAAGATCAGGTACAAGGAGCACTGGCTGGAGAACCAGTTGAAGGACAGAGTTCCAAAGGTTGTCACCAATGGTGCTTCTCTAGGTTTGTTTCTAGGGCCAGTCCTGTTCAACATATTTACCAACAATCTGGATGCAGGAGTTGGATGCACCACTAGTAAGTTTGCTGAGGATACCAAAGTGGGAGGTGTGGTTTGCTTTTTTGAGAGACAAAAGGCCTTAGAGAGGAAACTAGACAGATAGGGGAATTGGGATATGATTGAGAGGATGAAATTTAAAAGCTGAAACTGTGGGTTCTGCACCTAGGGTGGAGTAATGCCCAGCAAAAATCTAAACAGGGAGAGCAGTGGCTGTAGATCACCCCTGCAGACCAGGATCAGCTCTGCAGGGTCAGCAGTGAGCCCTGGCAGCCCAGAGGGCAAATCCCCTCCTGGGGTGCATTAAACACAGCATG
>JANRGV010072140.1:0-17427 GCA_024734035.1 Alethe castanea
GCCGGGCGGGCGGTTCGGGCGCGGCTCCGCCCCGGGGCGGCTCCGAGCGGGGAACCGGGACGGGGAGCGGCCCGGCCATTGGGGTGTGGAGGTCTGGTTACTCAGGGCACGGAGCATCAGTGCCCTCCGTGCGCGGAGCTGCGGCATCCCGGAGTGTGGGGCTCCGGTAACCCCGAATTTGGAGCTCCGATACCCTGATATTTGGAGCTCTGGTATCCCGGAGTGTGGAGCCCCGGTAACGCTGAATTTGGAGCTCCGGTACCCTGATATTTGGAGCTCTGGTATCCCGGAGCATTGAGCATCATTCCCCCGGTGCGTGGAGCTCCGGTACCCCGATATTTGGAGCTTTGCGTACCCCAGAGTGTGGAGTTCCAGTAACCCCGAACTTGATGGTTTGGGTACCCCGGAGTGTGGAGCCCCGGTAACCCAGGATTTGGAGCTCTGGTATCCCGGAGTGTGGAGCTCCGGTACCCCGGTATTTGGAGCTCTGGTATCCCGGACCATTGAGCATCATTCTCCCGGTATTTGGAGCCCCAGTCCCCCCGTACTTGGAGCTCCGGTATCCTGGTATTTGGAGCTCTGGAATGCTGGAGCACGGAGCATCAGCCCCCCGGGCACACGGAGCTCTGGTATCCCCCGTGCACAGAGTCCCAAATTCCCAGTGCATGGAGGTGTGATAGTCCAGACATGGAGGTATCCCAGAGCAGGAAGGTCTGGTACCCCAGGACATGAGGCATTGATATCCCTGGTGTGTGGAGCCCTGACTCCCGGTGCCTGGAGCTCTGACACTTCATGCACACAGCCCAAATTCCCCCATGCGTGGAGCTCCGATAACCCCAGCGCATGGAGCCCTGGCACCTTGGCACGTGGCGCTGCAATTCCAGGTGCATGGAGCCCTGGCACATCCAGGGATGGAGCCCCAGGCTCCCCTCTGAAGAGTTCCCAAGTACCTGCTCCGTGTGGAGCTGGATTTCCCTGCCTGGCCCAGCCTCAGAAAGGAGCTCCCTGCCTGGGGGTTCCATTTCCACCCCCTCACCCTGCCCAGCCTTCCACACACAGCTCCTCAGGACTTTCCAATTTCCTGCTTTTCCATCCCTCATCACCTCGTGTGAACTCCTGGAGTCATTCTGTGCTTATTAAACCCTTTGGGTGGGATGAGAGCCACGAGAGACAATAACACAGCCCTGGGTTCTCCTGGTGTCACCGAGTCCTGGGCAGCTCAGGGAGCTCCCATCTCCCATCTCCCAGTGGTGAATGTTGTTTGGCTGTAAAAAATCCACCAAATGAGCAGAACTGTTCTTCCATTAGCAAATACACCTTGGATCTGCTCCAATCCCGTCCGGGCAGGGCTCGCTGCAGAAAGCAGAAGCAGTTTGAGCCTGTAACAGCCCTGGCTGAGCTCAGTGTTTGCTGCTGAGAGCTGTGACCAGGAAAACTTCACCCACACCCTCTGGAGAGCCCCTGACACGGGCAGGGACAGCTTCCACTAGCCCAGGGTGCTCCAAGCCCCATCCAGCCTGGCTTTGGACACTCTCAGGGACCCAGGGGCAGCCACAGCTTCTCTGGGTTCCTGTGTCAGCCCCTCATCATCCTCACAGGGAACAATTTCTCCCTAATATCCCATTTAACCTTGCCCTCTGGGGAAGCCATTGCCCCTTACCCTAGCCCTTTTCTAAATCCCTCTCCAGCTCTCTCAGAACCCCTTCAAGCACTGGAAAGAACCCCAAGGTCCCCCTGGAGCCTCCTCTTCCCCAGGCTGAACAATCCCAACTCCTGTTAAGGTCAACTCCCTCCACTGCCAGAGACAGCCCCTGCTCCCTTCACAACCATTCCCTCACAAACTAAGATTTTCCCTGAGCTCAGATTATCTCTTTGGCACCAGAAGAATCCTCTGGGCAGCTGTTCCAAACCTGGAGGAAGGACAGGGAAGCAGTGGAAGCAGGGCTCTGCAGCGCTCGCGCTCCCTGGGATGAGCTGGACGGGTTTTTCTGGTGACCTTACAAGCACAGCACTGGACAATGAGCTATTCCAGCAACTCCTCTTCTTCCTGGCAGATGGAATTGCTGATGGAATTTATCTGCCTACTCGTGGAAATAAATAAGCAGGAGCTTATTTCCTGGGGAAAAAAAAAAAAAAAAGGATCTTTTCAGCCTGCCAGGCAGCTCTGCTTCTGCCTCTCGCTAACAGAGGGGCTGGAACGGGGGGTCTGTGTCACCCCTGTCCTGTTTGTGAGCCCCCCACCATCCCACCCTCACTGCAGGAGACTCCACCACATTTTCCTGCAGGCTGGGTGAGGTTCCCAGACCCCTCATCCCAACCAGGCCCTGGCAAACCTTCACCAGGATGAGCTGCTGGGTGCCCCCACTGTTCCACCCCACAGCCAGGATTTCTCCTCCTCCTCAGATGTGGGATCAGTGTCTCCATCAGTTCTGCCAGGAAGGGCACAAAGGTTACACCAGACTGGACTTGCAGTGACCCAGCTGCCAGAAATCATGGTTAAAAGCCAGCATTGCTGAGATTCCTGCCTGAACTCCTGATTTATCCCCCATCTCCAAGGATTCCAGCTGCACCCACCAGCACAGACCAGGACTGGAACACCCCAAGGAAATCAGTTTTTTCCTGTGATTGTTCCACCTTTCAAACAACTCTGCTGTCTCCTACTGCAATTTCCATCTGCAAAGAACTTTCCTAGGACCCCTTTCCAAATGTGATGTCAAAGGGCTCTGGAATATCACCCGGGAGGTGACTCCACATCCGCTCGTGGCTCACAGAGCTTCAGGGCTGATCCTTGCCTGGCAAAGGAATCAGCACCTGGAATCTGGATGCCCCCAGGAGCAACTGGGTTTGTCTCTTTTCAGGACACCGAGGCCATCAGTGATTTAAAAGTGCTTTGAAATGCTGATAGGAGAGGTGTTTTTAGAAAGTGGCAATAGAAAAGCTTGGGAACTAACTTTAATCAGCTTAACCAGGCAATTAAAGAGCTGTGCTGAGCCTGGAAGTTTCTGTTCCGTTCAGGATTTTAACACTTCAGTGTGAAGTGGAACAAAATGCCCTGAATTTCAACATCTCCCTTCCACGAGGGAAAACGAGCACAAAAATTCCCCTGCAAATCCACTGGAATGTTTCGTTTCAATCTCAGCTGAGGAAACTCATGCACTTTAAACCCTTTAAAAAAAACCCAAAAAACCAACAAAAAAAAAACCCCAACAAATTTGAAATATCTTATTTCAACACCAGAAGAATGCAGCTCCCCAGCCAGATCCCTGGGCTCGGGATAGAAGCCTCAGAGCTGGTTTTGTCCCCCTAAAAGAGGGGAAAATGGGGTGATCCAGCTTTGCCTCCCCCAGAGCCTAAGGCAGCACCTCCTGCCCGCTGCAGCAGGTTGGATCAGGCCCTTGGAGAAGACACAAAACTCCTCTCTCTCCCCTGGCCAGCCTGGATTTTGTGTCTGATCCAGAACTAATGCATTTGGCTCGCATTCCTCGCTGCTGGCTTTTATCTGCTCTCCCTTTCAGCTGGGAATTGTGCTACCAGCCTCCCGTCACCCAGAGGGTGTTAAGTGACTCCAAGAAGGACAAAGGCCCCAAGAGCTGCCAGATTGCCTCTCTCCAGAAGCTGGAAGGCAGAGGCTTTTTCTCCCTCCCAAAAGACCACAAGCTTCTGGCTATGGATCCACCTTTATTTAGGATTTATATAATCCCAACTCGACTTCAAGCAACAACAAAACTTTAAACGGTGGAAGGGGATATAAGGAAAACAGGCAAAAGCAGCCTTGGTGTTTAAAATAGCCATTTTCCAAAGGAAAAAAGAACCCAAAATGGGATTTCAGTTCTTCCCTTGCAGCTGTTCTTAAAACCTGACAGTTTAATTCAAGGGGCACCACAGTGTCGCCTCCTGATAACATAGAAAAACATCCAGTGCACCCAGAAAACAAAAGGAAAAGTCAATTTCCAAGTATTCTGACTGCTAGGAGAGATGGAAAACAGGCCATTCTATCTGCAGAACAGTTATTTGGAAGCCGAACAAGCAAAGGAACTCTTAAGAGAATAAAAGTGTGTTTAGTTTGTAAAGTTTCCCAGTGCTGAGGACAAGGGCAGGATCCCTGGGGAGGAATTGCTGGCTGTGCTCCAGAGGCTGCTGTGGACTCTGCAGCCAAAAATCACCTCTCAGCACCCCAAACCTTCCTGTCCCACAAACTCCATTCAGTTCTCGCCTTCCACAGGTCCTTCTTCAGCTTCACGGGGTTATTTCAACACTGTTGTCACTGGGGAAAATAAGAGTGCCCCAATTGAGAAGATCCTTTATGTGAAACCAGGAATTTTGGGATGCTGTCCACGATGTTTGGGAAAGGCTGGAGGTGACAGATATGGGAACTGCCACTTCCACTACTGCTTCAAGTCCCACAGCCTCCTTTTTGGAGATACCAGTTCCACTTCTTTTGGTCAAATCCCACAGAAACAGCCCCCAGGTTTTACCAGCAAATCCCTGGGCTTCCCTCATTCCAAACTCCCCCATTTTCCCTCTGACAGGTTCCTGAGGCTCCCCTCGGACGGGCAGAGCCGAGTTCTCCTTCCCTGCTGCATACAGGGCAGTTTGCAGGGCATTAACCTTGGCTCTAAGTGAGGGAATTGATCTGCTGCTTCCCACTTCCAGCCTTCAGCTCCCCAAACTGTTGGTCCCCAGGGACCAATTTGCCACCGAAATAATCCATTTGTCGCTGCAGGATTTGAAATCAAGGCTCCACTTTTGCAGCCAGAGCCTGGAAATGCAGCCGGAGTTTTTCCACAATTATTAGTTCCATCCATTTCGGAAGCTTCTCTGCACGGAGGGTGGGATGATAACAGAGCCTCAGGGGCAGAGCTGGGAGGCTTGAGAGGCTCAGCTAATTGGAAATTAAAGGCAAGAAAGAAATTCTTTGGGCTTTTAGGCCAGGAAGATATTAAGCTTTTAGCGTTCAGCATAATAAACATAAAGGAAGGAACATCAGAGCCCTAAACTCCAGCATTCCTTTGGCATTTCTGTCTCCTAGCTTGAGAACAGAAGCCACCACCAGACCAGTTTGGCTGCTGCAGGTCCCTGAGTGGGCAGGAAATCCCTCCAGCCCCACTCCTGTGCCAGTTCCCAAACTGGGCAGCTTCAGGCCAGCAGCTCAGGATGGTTTTTAAGGGCAGATGTGGCCATTCTGTGCCCTGAGTGGGCAGTGGGGGCTGCAGGCACCATTCAGTTCCCCCCAGCCTCTGAACTGGCAGATTGATCCATGGTAAAAATAATTCCAGGAAAACAAACCAAGTTATTTTTAACCCCAGTCAGTCCCAGTCCCAGTCAGTGAGGTGAATCTGGGAGAGTCCCCCTAAGCAGGGGTTATTCCTTTGGCTTACAGGTGAAATCACAGACTGCATTGCTGATAAATTAAGTTTATTTGTCCTCATTAGTTCTTCACCTCTCAATTTTTAAATCTGTACATTTTTAGAAAAGGCATTAATTTGAAATTCCTCCTATAATCCAGCTGTAAAGACTATTCCTATTTAAAGCAGAAGCTTTGTCACATTAAACCCTGATTATTTATTATCTGCTTCATGTCCTTTCATTCTAAACAGACACTCCATGGCTTCAGTTACTTTTCAAGTACAAAGTTTCCCTCCAGGATCTGTGTCCTGAGATCATTCCAGGGAGGAATGAGGGTTTGCTGTGCTGGGAGTGGGGCACAAACCCTGTGGCTGCTCAGAGCAAGTTCCAGGGGCAAAGCAGGATCTTCCAAAGTGCAGCTGTGAAAGAGAAAAGGAGGAAGCAGCAGGCAGGGGACAGGGAGGAGGTGTCCAGAGCACATTCTGGGGACTGAGGAGCTCTGATGCTGGGGGAGCCCTTCCTAAGCAGCACAAAATCCCACGAAATGTTGGTACCTCACAAGGCTTTCAGGGCTGCCAGGACTGCCAGGGAGCTGCAGCCATGGACTCCCTCCTCTGGTGGGAGCTTTGTAGTGAATGCAGGGCTCAGGTGACAGAATTGTGCAATTAGAGCCACTGAGGTTGGAAAAGACCTTGGAGATCATCGAGTCCACCCCTGAGCCCAGCAGCACCACCATGGCCACCTCAATGCCACATCCACGTGGTTTCCAGCACTTCAGGGATGGGGATATCACCACTGCCCTGTGCCAATGCTTTTCCCCTTTCCATGAATAAAATTCCCTGATATTCAACCTAACCCTCCCCTGGCACAACTCTGCTCCTGTCCCTGTTTCCTGGAGCAGAGCCTGACTCCCCTGGCTGTCCCCTCCTGGCAGGGAGTTGTGCAGAGCCAGAAATTCCCCCTGAGCCTCCTTTTCTCCAGGCTGAGCCCCTTTCCCAGCTCCATTCCCTTCCCTGGACATGGAGAAGCCCTGAAGCATGGAGCAGCCCCAGCAAATGGGGAGTTCTGGTTTTATCTGGTTTTATCTGGTGTCCTGTGCTGACAGAGCCACAACTGCTCCCTGCCCTCACCTCACCTCCGAGGGAGCTGCTGGCCAGATCTCCCAAGCCTTGAGCTGTGTCTAAACAAGGAGGAATGTTCTGGATGAGCTGGAAATGCCATGATATACTTGAATGACAATTAGGAACATCCTAAGCAATGTGGGCTATAAACAAATGTCACTTGCAGACGTGCAGGGATCCCTGAAATGCT
Source organism: Alethe castanea (assembly GCA_024734035.1). Lineage (NCBI taxonomy): Eukaryota > Metazoa > Chordata > Aves > Passeriformes > Muscicapidae > Alethe > Alethe castanea. The sequence goes on from JANRGV010072140.1 coordinate 6,658, forward strand.
GGCTGGGATTTCTGAGAGGTGGAACAGCAAAAGCTGACTCGAGTGCTGTTCTTATTCCAGTTTGATGGGATTATCCAGCTTCATGAGACACACACCAGGAATTATGATGGAGGGGATTACAGGTACATAAACCATGGAAATGGGGAGTGTTTGGGATTACAGGAGGTGGGAACAAGCAGCTGAGAGCCTGGAACCAGCAGGAGCACAGCAGCTGGCACAGAAGCAGAGCTCTCAAGCAGCTCCAAGCTTAGCCTGGGAAGGAATTTGAGCTGTTTCCAGGTACAGAGCACCTGGATTTTCCTAAGGCAGCACAACATCACCCAGAGAGGGCACATGGAAAAGACTGCAGGGGTGGAAGTAGAGCTGCTGGTGGGACAAATGGAGAATCATGGAATGGTTTGGGTGGGAAGGGATCTAAAAGCTCATCCTGTTCCCCCCCCTCCATGGGCAGGGACACCTTCCACTAGCCCAGGCTGCTCCAAGCTTCTCTGGGCACCCTGTGCAAGGGCCTCTGCACCCTCACAGGGAACAATTCCTTCCTTACATCCAACCTAGATTTCCCCTCTTTCAGTCTGAACCCAAACATGCTGAGGGCTCCCTCCAGCTGCTGCCCTGAGGGCCCAGAGGAGCTGATTTTAACCCAGACAAGTTTACTGGAAACAGGGAAGGGTGTGGAGCAGGCTCCAAGGCAGAGCAGGGATCTGCTCTGTGGAATTGAGCAATTGTGCTCCCCAGGAACTCTGGCTAAAGGAGAGCTACACCCAGCCTGGGGAAAGTTTGCACAAGGAGAATTCCTCAGAGAGCATGGGCTGGAAATGGGGTCAGCAGTTAAGGGCTGATGCAAAGGGGCATTCCTGAGCCTGCACTTGGCTGGGCCCAGAGCACGAGATGGGAGGCATGGCTTGGACCAGCTTTAGACCCAGGTTTTTGGAAATTAAGGAAAGCCCTTTAATGAGCACCTCACCCCCAGCTCCCCACAAATTGCTGCACCAGCAATTAGGCAACAGAATCCTGGAATGGTCTGGGTTGGAAGGGACCTGAAAGCTCATCCAGTGCAACCTCACTTCCACTGTCCCAGGCTGCTCCAAGCCCCATCCAACCTGGCCTTGGACACTTCCAGAGATTCAGGGGCAGCCACAGCTGCTCTGGGCACCTGTGCCAGGGCCTCAGCACCCTCACAGGGAGGAATTCCTTCCCACTATCCCATCTAACCCTGCCCTCTGGCAGTGGGAAAGCATTCCCTGTGTCCTGGCACTCCAGGCCCTTTTCCAAAGTGCCTCTCCAGCTCTCTTGGAGCTCCTTCAGGCACTGGCAGGGGCTGTGACCCCAATCCAACACTCACCTGAACACAATCCTCACCTTTCCTTACACCATAACCTAAGGAATGTTTGCAGCTACACATGGAAGGAATTCAGGGCATTCTCCCTGGATCCAAACCCCTCAGCTGTGAACAGGAGGGATCCCTTGTTAGCACCCAGAACTCACAAATTTCAGGAGAAAGGAAAAACAAGTTGATGTCCGGAGCTCACAATGGAAATCAAATGTTAAAACAACAAGTCACAGGCAAACAAAACATGGGCAGTTTGGGCAGGGCTCTCTGGCAGCTCTGAGTTTCCTGACCTGTCCCATGGCTCCTCGTGGGGGACCCCAGTGAGCAAGGTGGGCTGGAAGGAGCAGGAGTGGCCCTTGGCATTTTGGAGCTGATGGCAGAGTCGTGGCTGTCCAGAGAGCTTTTACAGCTGAAGCAATCCTCACTGGAGTTACCATTTAGGGGAAAAGAGCTGGGAGAAGAGAGGAGTAGAGGCTAAACCCTGAGCACGAGGAATATAAACACTGGCCCTTTTGGAAGAGCAAGTGATGAAATCATGCACACATCACACACCCTTCCTGTGTAAACAGGAGTGCCAACAGGAGCAGGCATTGGAAACTGCATGTCCAGTGCCTCTGGGTAGCTCTGGAGGGCTCCAGCCATCAGTGAGGCCAAGAGCATTTCTTAGGATCAGACTCTGGTGCTTTCAGGCACTTCCCAAGCTTCTCACAGCCTGGAGGGGACCAATTCTGTTAAAAACAAACAGAAAGAGACAGAGAGATGATTCACACCAAGTATCTGCTAAGCTCTCACCCCAAGCAGCTCTTTATGTTCCTCACAAAGACACTTTTATGTGCTGTTGAAAAATGAAACTCCTCTTGCAGCCCAAGCCTCCGGGCTCATAAACTTCCCCACTCCAAACAGTGCTCAAATAAAAGCTGGGAAAGGCTACAAATCCTGGGCAGCAGATGATTCCTTCTTCTGGGACACACCAGTCCTTCCTGGCCTCTCCCAGTCCAGTTTGCTGGGATGCTGGTGACCCTCCTGTCCCTCCTTATACCACACAACAACCAGAGCAGGAGGTTTTGGTGACACCCCCAGTTTTCCTGGGATTCCAGGGGAGCTCCCATTCTCAGCACTGCAATATCCAGGCACTTTCCTGAGGAGGCAAAAGGCAGCAGAAGGCCAAGGGTGTGAGAGAGATAAGAATGTTGGTATTTTAATGAGCATTTTGATGATGAATCCATGGGCAGATGGGGCAGGAAGCATTCCTGAAACACCTCTTCCACTGCACACCAAAACTATTTTTTTTCCTTGTTTCCACGTTTCTTGAGCTACCTGAATGTGTAGAACAGGAAAAGGACACCAGCAAGGAGATCCACTGCCAACCTCAGCTTCCAGGGGGATTAATGGAGGAAGGAATTTGGATAAATGAACATTTTTGATTCCATTGAGGGTTTGCCATTTAAAATTTGGGATTGTGGTCATGGGTAGGTCAGATAACAACTCCCATCCTGCCTTCAGGAATCTTTTGTGCTCATTGTCTGTCCTCTCAGGTCTATCCATCCATGGGACATTCCTGCTGTCCTCTATTAAAGGCCAGTTCAACACTGAGCTCTTCCCTTTCGTTTGGTGATTTTCGCCCTGCAAGTATTTCTGTTTTCTTGGAATTAAATTCCTATAGAAAAGAAACGCTCAACCCCAGGGAAAAAAAAAAAACAAAAACCAACACTGGAGCAGGTTTTTGTTCCATGGAGCTGACAACAGATGGCAGTGAGACACCAGCTATTCCTGCAGAGGAGCAGACACAGAGGGAGCTGTGCTGGAGGCACCTCTGCACCGAGGGCTCTGCAGGCTTTCACAACAATTAATGCCATTTTCTAAATCTGTTCCTCTGCTTTAAAATGTGCAGCCACGGCTGGAAAATGAGTGCTCTGCAGAAGGAACTGAGAGCCAAAGGAACACATGAAATGAAATGTTTGTTCTTGTGAAAAAGCAGAACAATAAATGGTCTGTGCTGCACTCCTGCAGTCCCAGTCCTGCTGCTGGTCTGTGCTGGGAGCCCTGGGGACACCACGTGTGCTGGGAGGCCAGGCCAGCCCAGGGAACAGCCTCTCCCACACTTCCAGAGCAGGAAAACCCAGCAGAGCTCTGGGGCAGCTCCCTGGACACTGCTGCTGGGATCCAGCACAGATGGGCTGCAAACACCTCCCTGCTCTGGTGCTTCCATCAGTCCTGGGCTGCAGGAGCTGCAGAGTGATCCATCTGCTGTCCTGGAATCCTGCAGTGGTTGGCTGGGAAGGGACCTTAAAGTTCATCCAGTGCCACCTCCTGCCATGGCAGGGACACCTTCCACTGCCCCAGGCTGCTCCAAGCCCTGTCCAACCTGGTTTTGGACATTTCCAGGGATCCAGGGGCAGCCACAGCTTCTCTGGGCACCTGTGCCAGCCCCTCACAAGGATTTTTGTCCAATTTCCCATCCATCCCTGCCCTCTGGCAGTGGGAAGCCATTCCCTGGGTCCTGTCCCTCCGTGGCCTTGGACATTTCCTTGAACACTTCCACACACTTTGTTTATGTGTAAGCAAAGACAATTCTTCTCCTCTCTCCCAAATACATCAAACACCCTTATCAAATAAACAGGTGACAGGAGATAGTGTCAGTAAATGACCTTCATCTCCCAGCATCACCCAAATACAGATTTAGGCCCCAATCCACCCCAGCAACACAATCACTGCCTAAAGATTTGCTTATCTTCATTTCTGGTGCCTGGTATTTTGGTGGAGTGACCCTGGAGTTATCCTGTGAAGAGTGTACACAGATTGGAAAACTCCCCGTGTTTCCTGCTGGGATTGAAACATTTCTCCTGGGATTAGGATCCCCCAGCTCACTTTGTGCCTCTGATGGCCTTCAATCTGTGAGGCAGTTTTGGAAGAAATGCCTTTGCAGTGCAGCAGCCAGGCCCTGGGGACAGTGCCTGAATCCAAAAGGTCCCAGAGGAGCAGAGAACAGTGCTCATTAAAGGAAAAGTTGAATAAGGAAAGAAAACAACACAGAAACAATGGGCCCTCAAATCTTTTTCCTATTTAACATCTAAAAATAAAGAGATGGGACAAAGCTAAGGGAGATCTTTGCCTTGTTACTGAGGGGACACAGCTCCACGTTTTGTTCTTTGCTGGTGACAGACCAGAGGCAGCAGGTTCTGACTGATTCAGATTATTTCTGTTACTATTTTGTAACAGCCCATTTCAAGATTTTGTCTGTAAGAAGATTTTGCCTGTTACTATTTTGTCTGTCAGCCCACAGACACATTCCCTCAGAAGACACAACCTCCTGTCGAGTGACAACCTCCCCCAGATTATCCAGCTCCTTTCCCAGGTTCTCAACAAACCAAGCAGTGTTTGACAGGGAAGCCAAACTGTAACTTTCCAACAGGAGACTTGAAAGAGAAAACAGAGCTGAAAATGTTCCTGAAATGAAGACTTTGGAAAATTCAGGCACGGGGGGAATTGGAGGAGACATAGCAAGACCAAAGATACATCATTGAAAATGAGACATTGTCCCATAGAAGACTCAAAGCAAAGAGAGCAGGGTTGGATGGGATACTGGGGGAAAATTCTCTCCTGTGAGGGTGGCAGGCCCTGGCACAGGTGCCCAGAGCAGCTGTGACTGCCCCTGGATCCCTGGAAGTGCCCAAGGCCAGCTTGGAGGGCTTGGAGCAAGCTGGGATGGTGGAACCATAGCAGGGGTGGGACTACATGAGCTTTAAGGTCCCTTCCCACCCAAGCCATTGCAGGATTCCATGATTCCAGGATTTTAAGGTTTGCAGAAGGGGATTAGAAAGGAAAAGAAAAATCTGCCCTGCCTCTAAGCAAGGAAGCCACCAGCAGGTGATAGTGCATCTCTTCTCATCCCCTCCCAACACTAGCATTTTATGAAACCTTTCCAAAATGTATTTTAATCCAAGGATTCCCCGGTGCACTTGTGCTGTAGGCACTCACCATGACAGCCTGGTCACACACGTTCAGCTGGGGCTGGCCTGGCACCAGGGTGGCCCTGTGCTGCTGGAGCAGCCCTGAGATGTGCTCCACAGCCTGCTGGTACTCCTCACTGGCAAAACTGCAAGGGGAAAAGCACAGGGGTCACTGCTGGGCCTTCACTTTGCTGCCCATGTCACCAGGCTGGCCCACGAGACTTTTCCTGGGCCTCAAGGAGGAGGAGATGTGGAAAAACATCCTGCCAGCTGCCCATGGGTGTGTAGGGAGTGAAATCCAGGCTGGCAGGGTGCTCTGCTTAGGGCAGGGATGGCAGTGGCTTGTCCTCCCCACAAATCACCTGGCTCCAGACCAGCTCAGCTTTCCATTCAGGGACTCTGAATGTTTCCTCCTCTGTGCAGATCTGCTAGGAGCTCCTGTGGGTTCCCAAGGGAATTGTCTTAGCAAATAAAAGCACATTTCTGGGTTGTCCTCGAGCTGTCCCTTAAATGATTATCAAGGGAGACTTCCCAGACACAGGCCAAACACTTTCCCAGACAGCTTAGGACAGAAAATTTCCCAAGGCAACCCTTCCAGCGTGTCCCACCTGAGGTCAGCAGCTCTCCACACTCATCCCCCACTCCTCCAAGAGCTCTCCTGGAACACCTGCCCCGGGCAGAGGCGTTGGTTGTAGGGGAGCCAAGGGAATGTCAATATTTTGTTTTACAAGAGTGTTCTCAGGAAGGATTTCAAACACAACCCCGGGCCAGTTAAACTCCTCAACCACCAAGGAAATGAACTCAAATTATGCAAACAGAGAGGAGAAGAATAGAAGGGCCTTGTCCAAGATGAGAATACCTCCCCCATTCCACGACATGCTGAGGTTCTGCCCCATCCACATTCTTCCATTACAGCTTGATTATTCCAAGCTGGGACCCATCTGTCATGCCCCAAACGTGGTCAGAAACGACCAGATCCTGACCCATCAATTCCTCCAGCAGGTATTTGTTGGAGTGGCTCAGAGTGCACTTCACTGATATCTCAAGTATTTCTAAAAAGCAGGATCCCTAATAATGATCTCTCTTTGTCCATCACGTTAAGAGTCACTTAAATAAAACACCAAAAACCCCACAGAGAGCTGCAAATTCCTTCTGAAGATAAAAGAAACAATGCAGCTGGGTCCTGACCTCGGGCTGCCTCTGCTCCCAGGCCAAGCTGGCCACCAGCCCCACACTCCAGCTAATTTCCTTCTTTGCAAAACAATCACATTTGGAAGGCCAGGGATGTGCCAAGCTTTTCCAGTAAACCCTATAAATATCCCAGCTCGGCAGGCAGCCAGGGAGAGGCTGATTGTGGGGCTGGGCTGAGCTGTGCTGACAGAGAGCCGGAAGGGAATGTGGGATGAGGAGCTGGAGCTGCTGCTCTCACACCCAGCTGGGTGGATCCTGCTGGAGAGAGCTGAAGGACCACCCTGAAATCCAGAGCATCCTGAGAAGCTCCTGAATTTCGTAGAATCTGACAATTCTGGAATGGTTTCGGTTGGAAGGGATTTAAAGCCTATCTCATTCCACCCCTGCCATGGGCAGGGACACCTTTCACTGTCCCAGGTTGTTCCAAGCCCCTTCCAAGCTGGCCTTTGGCACTTCCAGGGATCCAGGAGCAGCCACAGCTTCTCTGGGCACCTGTGCCAGGGCCTCAGCACCCTCACAGGGAGGAATTCCTCCCCAATATCCCATCTAACCCTGCTCCATGGAGATTGGTTTTCTTTTCTTGACCCCATGGATATCCCCATTCCATGGGGGTTGGTTTTCCTGCCTTGGCTCCATGGCTCAAGTTTTTCCTCAGATATTTCTGTTCAGCTCCACAACATGCCCCAAAATCCCACAAATCCATGGATTTGTGAAGTATTTACTGACTGCACGGGAGTTAAAACTGCCTCCAGCACTAAGCAAGTGCATTTTGAGACAAAATCTGCAAGAGTGCCTGGAATTTGCATGTAAAATGGGGATAATTACCTCGTGGTAATCAGTGTGAGCTGTTAAGGGAGCTGGGAACCTCTCCTACCTGGAGTCCCATCCTTTTCTGGAATGCATATGCAGGCCTGGGCTGCAAGGCCAGGTTTGCTGCATTCCCTGTTCCAAAAAGAGGTGGAATTATCAGTACAGGTGTCTGGGCACCATTGTCTGTGAGGATGCTGCCTCCGGGGCGAGCTGCATTTCGTATTCCAGTTCAGCAATCCCGGCAAGCAGAGCTGGGAATAGCACTGCAAGAATGAGAGGGTGAGCAGGTGGTGTTGTGAGGAGCTTGCTAAAAGAGATCCCCCAGCGTCCATGAAATTATTCCACGCTCAGAACGAGGGAGCAGAGTGGACAAAGTCCAGGGTCATTACACTAATTGACACTTTACCTCCGGGAAGTCCCTGGAGATGCAATCAGGGCTGGATTGGAGCTCGGGGTCCCAGGCACAGGTGTGGGCTGTGCTTCCTTCATTTACTGTAATTGTGCCTTGGCAATCTGCTCCCACCCTCCCCCCAGAGCTCCTGGAACCTGCTCTGCTGCTTAACCCCAGCGTGCCCTCCCAGCAAATCCAGCTCTGCAGGGAGGAGGGCTTGTCTCACACACTGCTAAAACTCTGCTTTAACCCTCTGCTCCTTGGGCTTTCACCTTTGGGCATCATTCTCTGCCATCATTAAATGCACCCTCAAGTGGATCAGCACCCAAACAAATCCAGGAGCATTTTCTGCAGGATTTCAGGATGTTTCACACCTCATCCTGCTAATTCCCAGGGCAATGTCTATCCTGGGAGTGATGGGGCCATAGTGTAAAGGAGAGAACTGCAATAAAATATTCACAGAAACCTGATAAAGGGCTCTAGACCAAGAACTTGGGGCAGCCTGGTTTAGTGGAAGGTGATGAGCTTTAAACAGGATGAGCTTTAAAGGCCCCTTCCAATCCAAACCATTCCATGATTCTAGGAACAGCAGCTCTCAGATTGATATGAAGTTATGGGAAAAGCATAAAATGTGGCTAATGATACTTTACTTCCTTCTCCCCTAGAATTATTTTAATTAAAACCATTATTTTTAATTGTGAAATACACCCAGATTCTGATAATTTGATTTTATCTGTTATCAGTGCTTTGAGGCTTCGCAGCACCGTGGCATCCAATTATTACTCAGTCTTCCTCAGTTCCTCTCTCCTATTATCAAGTTTATTTGCAATTTAAGGTCTGCACAATGCAGGAGGCAGAGACAGGTTTGGGGCTCTGCTGCTGGAATTACTGGAGAGACTCAGAGGAGCCAAAGGAAAATAAATTAGGAATCAAAGGGTGAAGTGGCCCTTACCCCAAGTCACCTCTGGTCCAGCAGCATTTTGGGGCCCTGATGCATCCCTGGAGGCAGGAGGGGCATGTGGCTACTGAGCCATGGGAAAACTTGGAATTCCAGAATCATTCAGGTTGGAAAAGGCCTCCAGGATCTCAGAGTCCAAGCTGTGAGGATCAGCTCCTTGCAGCAAGGAGATGTAATGGTGCTGATCACCTGTTTTCATGGAACTTTTCCCTCCCCAGCTCCCAGAATCCTGCCTTTCTGCTGGATTTCACTGCCAGGAACCCCAGCACTGAAATGTCAAAGGGGATAAAGGTAGAGTGAGTAGGAAAACTTTCATCTGGGTGTGAACAGGTAACAGGAAATAACTGCTATCCACTGATCCTCCTGCTGGCTGCTCCTCTGCTATTCCTGAACTTCCATTTTCAGTGCTATTCCTGAATCACAATTTCTGTACTGTGTTCTTCAGGCCGTTTTCTTGTGGCTGCAGCACTGCCTGGTCCTGTCTCTGAGGAAGATGATGAAGATGATGACATCCATGTCAAACTGCATTTTGTATTTTTTCCAGCTGGTTTGTGCAGCCTTTTTTTTTTCCCAATATTCCTTCTCATGCAGCATCACTCCACCCAGAACACCTGAGGGCTGATGAAGCACGAGTTCCAGCTTGGTCCCAGAGACTGGGAAAGGACAGCCACGGGCCCAGAGGTGTTTGTGCCCATTCCCAGTCTCCCCAGGATGATTCTCCTCCCCAGGTGGATTTTATTTCCCCCTCTCCCCTCTGAGCTGGCTCTGTACTGTCCCACCTTGCTGCATCCAGCCCTGGTGTGGCTGGTGCTCCTTGGTTTTTATTGCCACCTCTAGGCTCCTTAGCCACAATTTCCACATTTTTAGTGTCACCTCTCCTGTGGCAGCTGCTAATTCAGCCCTGCAGTGCAGCTGGTACCAGCTCCATCTTTTCCAAGATGAGGAGTCAGCATCTCCCCTGGGCACAGTCCTTGCTCTTTGTTATTATTCACATTTCCCCCCCCTGTTTTGTACCTTCTCTCTCTTCCCCACAGCCAGGTTTGTGCCCTGAGCACTAAGGTGAGACTGGCAACTTTTCTATCACATCCTTTCCCCTTTAGCTTCCCTTCAGGAGCTCCTTCCCTTTTTTCTGGCTCCATAACCACTGCAATTACCTCTCTGATGATTTCCTGAATTTTCCATCTGCTCGAAATAGGCACTTGTGAGCTCTCTTCTTAATTAATGTGTTCTAAAATCATTATGTTCATCAACCAAGCCTTATCACTTCCATTTTCTTCCATAATAGTAAAATCCATTGCCCTAAGTAAAACACAGGAATTTTGATGTTCATAATTCAATAAACTCATTGCTTAGAGCAGAAGCTGCTACAAACCTGGAGTAACAACAAGGTGTGAGCAGGCTTTACTTACCCTGTCCTCACTTGTTATTAAGCTTTGCACCTCTGGCTCAAACTGGCAGCATTTCAAAGATTTCTGTTATAAATTCTTTGGCTTCTAAACACTTTTTCTACTTCAGGCTGCATTAAGTTTTTTACTAACTGTATTTTTAGCTCTGCCAGCTCTGCTTTTTAGACAGATATATATATATATGTATAAAATCTTTGTGCTCTTCTTGACTGGTAATGCAGTATTTCAGTAAATGTCTGCATAAACAATAATCTGACTCAGATAATAAAACTGACAACTGCTTGTGGAGATGGTACCAACAGATAATTTTACTGAATTTGTCGCATTGGAAAAACAAGTTCCCTCTGTGGTACTCAGCACACACACACCACAGCCCAAAGATAACAGAATCTGCCCAAGGAAAAAACCTATCAGATCTTTTAGTTCTGCATTTAGATAAATTTGGTAACAAGGGCAGTTATTGCATCCAGGCAGGAAACAAAGCCCAGACTCAGGGAAATGCTTCTGCTTTCTGTGCTGCCCAACACACATTCTTAACTAAAGTTGAGAGCTGTAAAAAAGAGAGATTTTCTGTCCCCCCAGCCTGCACTGATCTAAGTGACAAAAAGGCACAAAGGGCTCAACTCTCAGCACCAAGGATGAGGTAACTCCTACACAAGGGTCTAAAGGGGCTCCAGGAGAGCTGGAGAGGGACTGGGGACAAGGGATGGAGGGACAGGACACAGGGAATGGCT
>JANRGV010072261.1:0-17414 GCA_024734035.1 Alethe castanea
CTCCTCTGGAATCCAGTGGAAAGAAGGGTAACTTGCTGTCCAACAGCTCCGTTTTTATCTAGGTAGGAAAGGCTTGGCTCCTCCCCCTGGCTGGAGCATCTCTCAATGGGATGATGGAATTTTATCAGTCATGCAGTGGGACTTAATGGCCCATTAGCAGATGGTATCTTCCTGGAGGGAGAATGGGTTGTGGAAAAGATAAAGGTGACTGCCCCATTTTAACAGATGGTGATAGAGTACATATTTTTGGGCACATCCTGTATTGCAACCCCAGACACTGGGGCAGTTTCACAGCCCAGGTGGGAGCAGTGTCAGGGAAGCCTCATGGCTGCCCCACATATCCCTCGGCGTGCAGGCACAGCCGCCAGCCCTGCAGCTGGCCAAAACCAAAATGCTGCTACGCTGGGGTGTGCAGGCCAACCACACCAACCAAACAGCCAAAAGAGGGATGGAGTTCCTCTGGAATTTCTATCAGACTGCGACAAAACCAAGAGCTTCCTTGTGAGAATGCTTTAGGCCTTCCTTAGCTGGCTGTGGGTCACGCCCGTGCCGCTGTCTCTCACTCAGGCAGTCACTCTGCCGCAGGGATCCTGGTGTTTTCCTTCCCCTGGCAGCTTTGCAGATGTTGAGAAGGTTTTCTGTACAGCCACTTCCCAGTGAATTATGGACCAGCCCCAACTGTTCATTCCACTGCAGCTTAGATGAAAAGATGGAAAAAAGCAGAGACCATTTTTCTTCCTTCTGTCTCCTGGGGACGAAGCCATAAACACACACTCAGCGCATACCTATAATTTGTCTCTCTTTATAAGCTAAATGTTCCTTGTAGAAACTCATTTTAAAAAATCAACTCCGCTTCCCAGATTTTTCTCTAGTGTTTTTTGTTTCTTAGGGTGTTTTGTTTTTGTTTTTGCTTTTGGTTTTGGGTTTTTTTTAAAATTGTTTCTATTACAGTACAGATGATCTAACTGCTGTTCTCACTGCTCTGGTTGATTATGTGACTAAAATGCATTAATACTCATGTCTAGTTTCATCTGATGCCAGTTAATGCTAAAATAATTATTTATGGTATGTTTTACTTCTTACAGTCACTACATTCTGTAAAATATACTTTTGAGATGAGTCTAAACCAGTTTTCTCTCTCAGTTTTTCCAGTGGGGGTAACATAGCAAGTCCCCTCTTGCACGGGTTTGGAGGGCATTTCTTTGGACACTCCATCATGCAGAGCGAAACACCTCATCACCTGGACTTTGCAGGACTGAAGAGGAGGGAAAATGTGCTTTTAGAAGATACCTTCTGGGGTGATTTTTGCAAAACCCAACTGCTTTGAAAATGGAAATATTTGAAAACACAACCTCTGTGATTCATTGGTCTTCCAATGAGTCTGGACACCTTCATAGGTTCACTCTGCAGACAAAGCTCCAGGATGAAGTGATGTGTCCTCCTGTGTGATGGGTGCCTGTGAGAGCTTGTTTGCCCCGGGAAAGGGGAAGACTCACAGGAAATAACTGTGCTGAAGTGCCCACAGAAGTTTCCATGAGCCATTCTATACAGACAGGCTTAGGCTGGGGATGTTTCACTAAAAAATAATTTTTTCCATAGAGAAAAGCATTGGAAAGAAGTGGCTGAAACTAAAATATCAGAAGAAATGCAGGAGTTAGGAGAAGAGGGAGTAGGCCAGAACTAATACTGCTATCCTCTCCAGCTTACCACACCAAAAATGTCACAGGTTTGATTGGCATGTAAAACTCGTGCTGTACTTCACAGCAATTTTGAAGCACTGTTACAAGTAAAGTGAAAATACTGCTGACAAGCAGGCTGGAGGGATAGTAAGGAAAAATAGAAACTGAAGAAAACTTTCATTTATCAAAACTTTGCTGTGATATGGGATAGGATCACATGAAACTCTGCCGTAAGGCCATGTCTAGGGAATTTGTTACGGATCCAGTACCGAAACATCTGCTAGCTTGAGTTCACTGAGTTACTGAGACTTTGCTTCATTTCTGTGCTGACCTGGAGTTGAAAGTATAAAGGCCAGTCTTGGTGTCCCACTGAATTCTGAGTATTTTAAAAGGAAGGATGTTACGACTTTTGCCAATTTGGACAGATCATTGAAAACTGTTTCAAGGACAACTGGTGAAAGAGACAGTCTCTATTTAGCCAGTTAAATAATACATTCATGGAGGAAATTTGAATTGTTTGTTTGTTTATTGCAAACATTTGTACAGCCTACCTTCCTTTCTTTCAAATGGGGAGGTGCAAAAGGAGACTTCTTTAAAGCAAGATTTCCAAATATTTCAGGAGGCTTTAAAAGGAAATGTATGGAGCAAACTACATATACAAATATATGCCCATATAAATACTCCTCTGTGTATCTGTTCATCTGGAAACACATTTGCTTTAATGTCTGAAGAGGGTGGAAAGGTGATTTGATGCCTACCTAATTTTACCTGTCTGATGCTGATTGCTGTGACAAACCCTTCAATATGGTAGCTGTTCTGGGATACAATGGTATCATATAATATCTTGTTCTGGTTCCAGCCAGGATAGGGTTAATTTTTGCAGTAGCCAGGAGCAGCATGGCCTGGATCATTCTGTACCACCTCACATCCTGCCCAGCTGGAGGAGGAAGGGGTTCATTCTGGTGGGGTAGTGGGCAGTGAGAGGCTGGGGTAAGATCACGTTTTGTGGGGTGAGCACTCAAGGATCATTTGCCTTTCTTGTACACTGTTATCTTATTTCTTATTTCACTGCTGTTTCCAGGAAACTGTTCTGATCTCAGCCCCTGACCTTTACCTTTTGTGCATCCACTTTCCTCCAGCCCATGGCAGGAGCACGGGAGTGACAAGGGAGCGAGTGAGTGGTGCATGGTTTGGGCTGTTTCAGTGGTTTTTTGGGTCTGACTGAGCTGGAGCTCATTTCCTCACAGCAGCCCTCCCAGTGCTGTGCTCTGCCCTGGCAGCTAGAAAGGTACTGATAACACCCCAGTGTTTTGACTAAAACACTGCTGGGCAGTGTGGGCACAGCACCCAGCGCTGCCTCTACAACATTTCCCACATCAGCAAGCAGGGCTCAGCAAGATCCTGGGAAGGGACACAGCCAGGCCAGCTGATCCAAATGAACCAAAGAGATATTCTGTACCATATGGCATCAGCTCAGATAAGGAAAGGAGGAGGAAGGGAGGGCCAATTTTTATCTACCATGTTTGCTTTCCGGAGCTACAACTCTACAGGGGCTCAAGCCTTGCTTTCTGGGAAGTGTCTGAATATCACTCGCTGATGGGAAGTAGAGAATAAACCTCTTTTTTTTTTCTCCTTGCTTGTGCACATGCAAACTTTTGCTTTTGCTTATTAAGCTGCCTTATCTAAACCTGTAAGTCATTTTCCATCATATTTTCCCTCCCCTGTTCCTGATGGGAATGGGAGTGGTAAAGTGGCTTGGTCCAGACAAGGTCAACCCACCACAAGTGAGAACATAAACTGGGGAGTACCATTCCTAAACCACAACATCTCTCATTTTAATTCCTGAATATGCAATGAATTCCAAGAGCTAAGTTATGATGTTTGAGGGTTTTTTCCCCCTCAGGAAATTTCTGAGTGAGCTGGAACCATAGAAAGAGAGCTTACTCTTGATGCTGGTTTTGTTCATGATGACAAACTGGTGTGTGGGTCCGTCTGTACTTGGCTTTAATTCCAGCAGGAACTTTTCATGCTATTCCTATATGATTCCTATACCTGGGCTCACAAAGCTATAGGCTCCTTCCTGCTCACAACAAGTCGTACAACCAAGATCCTAGAGGCAAAAATAGATAGATAGAAGATGTTGATTTATTACTGGAGAAGCAGTCAGGATGAGGAAAGACAAAAGTGGTAACTGCATCCTCAAGTGCAGGCTGGAGATGTAGAAAAATGTGCTCCATTAGCAACCATTCTCATTTACAGGCCCTTGTCTTTGTGACAGCTTCCAAGCTGAAAATTTTGTCCATATGATCACAGGGAAAATGTATCCAACAGAGTTAGCAAAACCTGAAACTGCCTATACTCTCATTCCAGTAGCACTGCATTTCCCTGGTATATGTGTCCACCTGACATATATGTCCTTTCTTCCTACATATAAGCAACACACCTTGTAGATGTGTTGCTCTAAAAAAATTACACAGAAATGAAGTTACTTTAGAAAAAGTCCTGCATTTAAAATTCTAAAACTAAAAAATGTCTGAATTGAAATGCTACTGATGTGCAGTGTGAGCAGCCCACACGGACTGATGAGCCTGGCTAGAAGTTACGCGACTTCGTTTGTAGCTCCAAATGTGAACAAAACATTGTCCTGTTCTCTCTAGCAGCTTCCTGCTCCTCTTTCTCTCTACTTGCTATATTTAGGTCACACCGTTTTCAGAGCCACAGACGCCTGTTACCAAACCTGTGCTGCAGCGAGGCCCTGGAGTGATCAGATGATTGCTAAAAAGAAATAAATCCTCAGAAGTATGACGCCTTGGAAATATATATCAGCTGAAACATTT
The DNA here is from genome assembly GCA_024734035.1 of Alethe castanea. NCBI lineage: Eukaryota > Metazoa > Chordata > Aves > Passeriformes > Muscicapidae > Alethe > Alethe castanea. The sequence goes on from JANRGV010072261.1 coordinate 4,517, forward strand.
CCCATTTGGATCATTGTGGCAGCTAAGCTTCTCCCTTGGTTACTCATCTCCAGTCTGGATTGACTGGCAGGTGACCTTCATCCATCCCTGCAGGTGTTTGGCAGGCCATGGGAATCCAGTGTAGGTCTGTGAGGTAGTGTACGAGGAGCGGATCAGCTGAGTGCATGCTCACACGTGCCAGATTATTCCTCAGAAAGCCAGGTCTGGGTATGGGAGTCCTGTTGGAAGACCCTGTGCCAGCGCTGAGGCACCCAGTGGGTTCAGGGCTTGTGCCAGGCAAGCAGAGCAGAGCCAGAGCACGGTTCTGCAGGGCAAGCTTCAGAAGAGAAGCATCTGGGGGAGGAGAAACTGTCAGCAGGAGGATCTCTGGGGTTTTGCAGACTTTGAGCTGATCCAAGGGGGAATTTCAATGTTTCCCTTACCTCATTTCCCAAGGAACCTCTAAAAAAGAGAGAAAATGAGAGAGACAGAGACAGAAGAAACCAAAGGGTTTGACTGGCACCTCCTCCCTCTGCTTCGGACCTTGTAAAACAACTGAAGGCCCTGACACATCTGGGCTCTTACATTTTCCATCAAGATGAGTGCATTTCATTTATGTCACACTTTTGAACACGCTTGCGTGCACAATGAGCTGTGCTGTCTGCCAGTGGAGGAAATGGAATAAAGCAGAGCTGGCCAGGACATCATAAGGGCTGTTCCAAGACCTAGCAAAGCCTGGCTGCAATTTCAGGTTATTTAATCTCCCCGCTGTTTTACATTAAAGGGATAATGGTCACGGACAAGAACCACTGACACTTGTCAGGTAGTGATCCACAGGATTGTCTTGCAGGTCTGGCTGTAAATCAAGATATTGACTCCAAGGAGAAAAAGCCCCCAGATGCCTCTCCCACTCCTTCAGTGGGGCTGCAGTGTGCTCCAGCCATGCCTTTGACAGAGCTTCTGCCACCTGTTAGTCAGAGGAGAGTTCAGGGCATTGCAGGATGCTCTTGAAAAATGCTTGTGAAAAAACCTCTGTGTCCCTGTAGTGCCTAGGTGGGGAGTGCACAGCTCCTTGGATGGCTGGGGTAATGTGACAGAAGCACTTGCTTGATCCCAGGCTGTGCCTAAGGAGCAATAGGTCTCATGCCCTGCAGTGAACCTGTGACCTGGAGAGCTCCTGGCTTGCAAAGGTGCAAAATGAAGACACATTTCTCTTGTCTGTGCTGTTGATTAGCAGCCAATTACTTTACTCTGTAAATATCAGGATGGGCCCAATCTGAGCCCACCCCTGGAGCAGGTACATCTCAAAAACTTCCCTGCTGCCAGGGAGGATTGGCTGCAGTTGGGATGGGGAGCTGGTCCTGGCATGAGGACATGACTGGCAGGACCTGCATGCCCAGCAGCCTCCAGAATTGTGCAATATTTACTTCTAGGCTGCCATTGTTCCCTGTTTACTGGCACATCATCCTCTTGGGCTGGGTACCCAGTGGTGGTTACAGACTGAAAGGTACAGGCAGATTTACTGGGGTCACTGAAAAAAAATTCATTCTTTGTAGTTAATTTCCCTGCTGGCATCCCATGTACTGATTGAATCCTGCTCCATGGCTTCCCCTCACAGTATGTGATTGTGCTTCTCTCACCAAGACAGGCACATTATTCATCAAAACACAACGTTCAACTAAATAAATTACTCAGAACTTTTTCAAGTAAGTGAAGTGAGTTTCACCCTCTCTTTTTTCCCTGCATTTACTGCAGTGCTAAGCAAAGGCAACCAGTAGCCTAAAGGGATATTCCAGATATTAATTTCCTAGCTTTGTAGTTGCACGGTTTCAATTTTGCAGTGGCTCTGAGCTGCTTTCTTAGCAGAATGCAGAGGGGAGCTCAGGCTGGATTTTGTGCACAGTAATGGAGTGCAGGATTGAAAGGTTGCAGGATTGTTCATGCCAGCAAAGAGCCTGGCCCTGCCTGAGACATGCCCCTGATACCTTGAACATTGCCCCTCCTAGGGCTGATTTAACACTCACACTGATTTAGAGTCTAGGCTGGCATGGGCCATCCTGTCTTTGCTGCTCTACAGTGAAATTCTGAGGTCCACAGCTTCAAGTGGACCTTTAAATGCCTTTTATACCAAAGACCCACTGTCAACATCACTTCTAAGAGTGATAGTGAAATGTCAGAGCAATGCAGCAATCTGAAATGCTTCAAGAGTTCAAGTGTGATCTGGATGCTGGGATGATGAAGGAGTACAATGGGAAAAGAGAGAAAAGCCTAGGATTGTTTTCTAATCTCTTCGTTTGCTTTGGTCCAGATAAACCCAAATATACTGCTTCTCAAGCTTTGGTGAGGCTCTGCTTTTTCACAGGAGAAAATTCAGCTTGGTAGGGCAGCCCTAACTCCCTATGGAGATGAATCAGAGACTCACAAATCCATGCTTGGTGATGGCATCCGGAATGATCCGTTCCATCACCTTTCCAAGGATGGAGGTGAGGCTAACTGGCCAATAATTTCCTATGTCCTCTTTCTTGCCTTGTTTGAAGATAGAAATAACACTGGCTTTTCTCCACTCATTCAGCACCTTTTTTCTTCTCCATGATTTTTCAGAGTTGGTAGGAAGAAGAAGCAAGCCTTGCAATAAAACTCTGCAACCTCCTGCACAACAGCAAAGGAAAACTGAAGCTTGTCTTTGTCAGTTCCTCAGCTGATGGTCTGTGTGATGCCTCATCAGCCCTGCAAGACAAAGTCCCGCTGTCTTTTTGGTCATGAAAGTTCTCCATAACATCCCCTTTAGGCAGTACAATCACAATCCAGTCACCTTCTCAGTATTTCAGTACAGCTCTGGGAGGTTTCTAGAGCAAAGACAGCTTACAGCAGCTAATTCAGGTGGTTAAGTAATCATCAGTGAGTCTTGGATGAGGCAGGTTTGCTGAGGAAGGCTTTAGAGGTAAGATCTACTGATCCCTCCATCCAAAACTGTGCAGGATAAGATAAAGCCAATTTTTGTTCATCTGTGTCTTTAAAAAGATGATATGGCATAAGGCAAGAATGTTGTTGCTGTTGTTGTTGTTGTTGTTGTTGTTGTTGTTGTTGTTGTTGTTGTTAAAATCAGAGGACCTGCCCACAACCAACTAGGGAGGTTTAAAAAGTGTGATCAGAAGTGTTTACCTCTGTGGGCAGCACACTGTGTAAGGAAATTTTATTTTTCTCCTCCCTGAGGTGGTTTCTTTGGGAAGAAAGCAATCAGCAATTGCGGCATTAAAAAGATCAGCTTTAGATCTCTGAGTAGAGATGAAAGGGGAGCATTTATTGTCTGCAAGCCACTGCTTCTGGTTTTCTTCAGAAGCAGCCAAGTAGCTCTGCACCACTTACACTTATTTCAATGTCTGCAAGACGTTCTTCTTATGCAATAGGGTTGCACAGTTCCTTTTTTCAAAGAAGAGATAAAGTTTCAGGAAGAGCAGCAGAAAATATCAAATGTATTAGCAGAAGATCTGATGCCTTCTTCTTGTGCTTTTCTCATTTCAGAAGGAAAAAGATATCACGAATTTGAAACATTCCTAAGGAGAAGGTTTATAACATCAAGTCCCACCCCAATCCCATCCCCAAAATAAGCAGTAGCTGCTTCTGCTCAGACAATGCCTCCTAAACTGTAAGATCAGCCTCCTGTGGTTCAGGGGTGCTTTGTAAGGTGGAACACTGCAAAGCATCAGGAAAATGTGGTTGTGTCTGTTCCATGCACTTTAGTTCTGCCTACAAAGCCAAAAGATGAAACTTAGGAACTTTGATTATTCGTTTTACAAGAGAAAGTTGGTGTGTTGTGTCAAGTTCTCCTGCTGCAAGAACTTCACAGGACAAATGAAACCCTTAAAATGGAACATAAGAGGATGACACTGTGCTCTCATATACAAAACAACTCAAAAGAACAAAGAAACAAAAGAAAGGCATCTTTTGTATTTCAGGCTCTATCCCAGGTGACTTCCCAGTGGGACATCCTACTTGAACCAATTAATATCTGGACTGGCTGTACAGGGGAATCAAGGCAGTGCTGTCTGACCACAGGTGGGTACTAAAAATGCCCACAAGATACACAGAGAGCAGGGGAACAGCTATCAACCCCTTTAACTGCATGGAGAGAGGGGATTTGTGTGGTTGTATATGGCACAAACAGATAAAACTCAACCTAATGTGCTGAAAGGCAGTGGCTATTTCTACCCATGGGATGAGTTCTCTGTGCCCAAAGGAGAAATACAAGGTTCAGGGCTTTTCTATTAGTTTTTTGTTTGTTTGAATGTTTGTTTTTTGGTGTGTCTCCTCCACAACTCACCAATTAACATCTACATTGTACTCTAGGCTGTGCAAAACCCAGAGGCTTTGTATTGAGTTCTATACTAAAAGCAGCTCCAATTTAACTTCCAGAACATGTCAAGAGCTATAGTGAGGTGCTGATGCAGGATACCAAGAGGGATGGCTCAGCCCCTGGCAGCATCCTGTCTTAAGACTCAAGGTGAAAAAGGAGCCAGAACTCCAGGCTGCTCTTGCAGGTAGTAATTAGGGGAAGCAGTTGGCAAGGCACGGAAATCTTCCCAGCTCACACCTTTCAGCAGTCGTCAGAACAAAGTCCTAAATCAATATTATTGGTCCCTGAAGAAATCCTGGAGATAAATTAACATACCCTCCTAAATGACAGGCTTTTCCATTCCTGTCAGTCCCTAGACAGAAACCATCCATTGCTGCTTCACTGCAGCAGTCCCCACGAGCTGTCCCAGTGTTTCAGGTGTTCCCACATGCCAGGTAACACAAACCAGCCTTTGCTCAAAATGAAAACAATTTTCATATCTTTATCTTTATGGAAAGGACAAAATAAGCATGAATGCAACCCTCTCTGGCAGAGCCTTACTCATGTCACCACCTTCAAGGGCATCCCTCTTCAGCCACGGAGATCCCTGTTGGCAGAGCTGAGGATCCACAAGAGTGGATTGCCATGAAATTCCCTGGCAGCAATGGTGGGTGTAGCTCTTCCCAGGCTCATGCAATATGATTTATATCACCTCTGCTGCTGCATGTTGTCTTCCTTGTCAAATACATGGCAATCAGTAGAGGATTTAAACAAACTGCAGACATAGAGTGGGCTGGGAAAAGTATTTCCCTCATTTAGACCAGGAAAAGGAGGTCTTTGTTTTCTCAAGAAGTTTATTTAGGGAAAGATCTGGAGAAGAAAAGGAGGAGAACAGAAGCACCTCAAGTTGGGGAAGAAAAAGACTCTAGATGTGACCTACTTTTTGATGCTAGGAAATGCTCTACTTATCTGTTGCTCTCACTTCTTAGTACGCCTAATGGACACTTTGTTAATTTTGAACAAAGCCCCTCTTGAAAAAGTATTGATTCCTGTGTACCTAGAGCTTTTCAGACTAGAAGATCTCAGGTGTTGTCATTGTCTTTTAAAATATCTCAAGGTCACGGGGATATGATGAACAAGCAGGACTGAGCTGCATTTTATTGTTCGTGGGAGTTCACTGTATGCGCAGCAATTTTCTCCGCTGGGGCTGGACTATTGTGCTGTGTAACAGGGAATTAAAGATAGGCCACAGAATGAAAGCAAGATGCCCCTCACCTGTATTGTCAGGATTTTATAACCACAAGCAGCCTGCTGAACAGCTCTGAGGGGCTCACTTTTCTGCTTGCCCATCTTTCTGCTCGTTTTCAGGAGGGTTTGATTTTGTTAGCCTGTGTTGGAACCCAGAAGCCTGGGAGTTTTGAGCTTTCTGTGCTTTCTGGCACTGACCCCTTGGAGAACACTGCTTTTGACCTGAGGCCTTGGAGAAGGCTTCCAAATTTGAGTGATGGAGTTAGAGTCACAGGCGTGTAGTTGAATAGAGGTGTGTGACTTCACATGGTGAAGGGTTTGGAATTTGGGGTTTTTAGAATATAGTAATAGGTATGGGACAAGATGGAAGATTTTGGGCATTTTCTCTTTCTCCTTTTTGCTCCTTCTTCCTTATTCTTCATGATTTCAGGTAGTAGGTTTTAGTTGCATAGTTAGTGCTGCACTGCGGGTCACAGAAGTTTGGTTATGGAGTCAAAAGTATGAATAATACAGGTGTTAGCTCTTTGTTAAACTGTTTAGCTTTAAAAGACCTTGTAGCTAGCTGGATTCACCTCAATTTTGCTCGCTTTTAGCTGGTAACTAGAAGTGCTGCAAAACTCCCTGTACTTAAGATAAGATTTAATAAACAACCAAGTCCGAACGAGAAATTAGTCTCCTCCATGTTTTAATCCTGACTTTGAATAAAGGGAAAAGAAAATGAAGACAAGCCACTAGTAAAGTGGTGCAGCAAACCCATTACAAGCCTGAGGTTTGGAGTGTGTTTGCATGAAAGGGGGACAGAGGAATACTCTGATTTATAACTTTACAAGAGGACTCCATAGCCTGCTTGGTCTGCACACACGAGGCAGGATGGCTGCATGCTGCCAATGGCCTTCCAAGCATCGCTGTCCTTTGGATCTGTGCTGCCAGGTGGGATTCGGTGTCCCAGGGCTGTCCTGACACAGCCACAACACCAGCCACAGTGGTGTGTGTTCTTTTAACATTGTTCCACCACTGTTCCTTGGTTTTTCCACTGGTTTCTTCATCTGCCCAGTCTGGCCTGAGAACCTAGAGACCAGACACAGAACAGAGAAGAGTTTGGAGGGGGAAGAAGTGGATCAGCCACCAAAAAAACCACCACTCTACCCTCATCTCAAGAAGCTCTGAATTGTAGAAGAGACAGCTGGAGATTGCCATGGACCTCTGTTGGACAAAACCAGCCACAGTCGATTTTTCCATGTCTTTGTTCTAAAAACTGATTTAATTTGTGCAGTACAAAAATACTTTATAAGAGTCTTTAAACGTGCCAAGAAGGAAGACAGAGCTCAGCTGGAAGAAAAATGAAACTCTGGTACAAAGCAAGGAACCCAGAAAATAAATGGGTCTAAAGGGATCAGCCTCAAATGACTGCATAGCACTCCTTGGTGGAAAAATGGTGACTGGTTTATTGTTAAACAGTCCATATTTCTTGTGGGAAGTAATCATGCAGAGTAGTAACACTAATGTAAATAGAAATTCTCTCCAGAAATTGTTTCTGAGAACGCCGGCAGTCTTAAAATAGTTGCTTGCTCCCTCCAAATAGACACCACTGAACTTACAAACTGATGTAATTCCAGCAATGGGCCTGTAGCTTTCCACTGCAGTCACGCTGTTGAATTAACAAGTAAGAGGCAAATAGAATGCAGAGAAGGCAGAGTTACTGAACACCTTCTTTGCATCAGTCTTCCCTGACAGCATCAGCCCTCAGGGATCTCTGGTCCAGGAGACTGGGGTAAAGGATTGGTGGAAGGACAACTTCCCTTTGGACAAGGAGGATTGGGTTAGAGATCACACAGCCAAACTTGGCATCCACAGATCCATGGGCCTTGATGGGATCTGTGAGAGGGTGTGGTGATTGGAAGTGCCTGAGGACTGGCAGGAAGAAAATGTCACCCCAGTCTTCAAAATGGGCAAGAAGGAGAGCCCAGGGAATCACCAGCCTGTCAGTCTCGCCTCAATCCCTGGAAAGATGATGGAATATCTAATTTTGAGGCCATCTCTATCCACATAGAAAAGGACAAGACGGTGATCAGTAGCAGGCAGCATGGATTCACTAAAGTCACGCTGGGATTTACCAACCTGATTGCCAACTACAGTGAAAGGCCTGTCTAGATGGATGAGGGTAGGGCAGTGGGCATTGTTTATCTGTACTTCAGATGGGCTTTTGACACTCTGTCACGATGTGACTTGGGTTTGCCAATTTTAATATATTTAACTTCTTTTAGAGATAAGATTTAGGAGCAAAGACAAGGCAGGCTTAAAACTTAAAAGGGTATAAGAAGAAATTTATTAATAACACAAAAAAAAATTCAGAATAAGATTTCCAGATTATTCCCTCCTTCCCCCTTCCCTCATCTTTCACATTTCTTAACAGTAACATACAGAGAGCACTTCAGTCAGTTATTTACTTAAATAATCATTTCAGTTCACTCTAGAGAGAAAAGTCCCTTTTTTGGTTTAGGCTTAGGGGGGTGTCTTCACTATCATAATATTCGTCCGCCCGGAGGGAAAAAACTGCAAATTATGACTTCCTCCCATCTCCACAGCCCTTCCAGAGCTGTGTTATGGGTTATGCTGCACACCTGGGGTACTACTTTTAAAGGCGGGCTACTGAAAAAGAAAATTCTCTTCATCTCTTTTTCTATTAAATGTTTCTGTCCATATTTCCAGTCACAAAACAGAGAGTCCCATCCCCTTGAGGCAAGAAAATCTTTTTCTCACGCACTTTAACCTCCCCAAGCATTTTTCACAGTTTAAAGGAATTTCAGTGTAGTCATAGTCCCCTCCTAGCCCACAAAAAAAGGTTTTCATCTACTTATCAGTGGCATCTTTTCACTCTCTTCCCATCTGCAACTTCATCTTCTTTTCGCTGACTTTAGTAAACTTCTTGCTTTATTCCTTTCATTCCGGGGAGCTCAGGAGATCTAGAGTATCATCCAGGCACTAAAAGGGTTAAACTTGTACCCAGAAAGTGAAGGAGCTGGGCCAAAGCCACGCTGGGAAAAACGTGGCCGCCGGGACCACGTGGAAAAGGCTGGACTTCTTTCTGCCGCGTGGTCAGCTGGGGGCCTCTCCTCTCAGAATGAGGGGAGAGGGAGAGGGCTTCGGTGGCTCTCCCATCCCCCGAGGGGGCTGGGCAGGGCCAAGCCGAGCTGAGCCCAGAGCTGAGCCGAGCCCCGCTGAGCCGAGCCTAGCCGCATGGGGCCAGGGCCGCATGGGGGCCAGGGTCCCGGCTGGAGCCCTCCTCCCTTCCGTGGAGCTGGAAGTCAAAAGAGACTGGACCAACCCCCGCCAATGTGATTTATGATAACGAAACACTCTCTCATTGGCCATCTGGGATGTCAACCACCAAATCAGCCCTCCGATTGGTTTCTCTGGGGAAGCCCCCAGGGAGGGGAGAGCCCTCCTGTTCTCCGCCCCGTGCTCTTTCCTCAGGTGGCTCCCCACACCACGTGAAACCAGCACAGTGTGTGTGCGCAAATGAGTGTTCATACAGTTGGATGTCAGCTGCTTAAAGTAGCATCATCAGAGAAACGCAGTGCTCTTGTTCATTGTATATATATGAGTGATTCTGTAAGTATTAATACTTTGAGAATTTTTTGCTCCCCTTACTTTTGTATTCAGCAGGGAGTGTAAGAAATAACATATTTTCTTTGCGTTCTGATGGGAAAAAATTCTCAGGACTGGTTACCTTTCAAGTGGTTATCAGTAGCAGATGCTGGACCTGATGTTATTTGGCTTTCCTGACTTTCTCCAATTGTACAGGTCATGTATTTCCCAGCACTGTGTGTGCTTGACCAGGCACTTTTTTCGATAAAGAGAAGAGATTGTGTACCCTGGGGGAAATCTCATCATCAGCCCCAAGAATTGCTCTGTAATTTTCTCAGTTGTAAGGAATGTGGTCCATCCAGGCACTGCTACCAAACATGGCAGACTGTCTCCATTTTCCTGTCATGAGCCTGTGTTACTAAGCCTGCATTAGGAATACTTATGCCTGCAGTCTCTTGCACAAAGTGGTAACAGACATGCACTAAGGCAAGCAGAAACACCATGTGGTCCTCAGCATGACCAAGCCCTAGGTCTAGCTCCTCTTCAGTAACACTGAACTCAGATGGCCTGTGTCTGTCTGGAATTTTACTAATATTTTGGCCCAGGTTTGGACGATGCTTTAAAGGTACTTTTGCAAGAGTTGCCTAACCTGCCAACCTTTTCCCTTCCTCAGCCTTGTGGGCCATTCTTCAGGGCCATGCAGACATAGGGGTTCACACAGTTATTTGTCCTGGCTGCATCTCTTTCTTCACAGCATAAGGCTTGAGCCTGTGCTGGTGATACAGATGCAAAAGAGAAAGGACATGCCTTCTGCTGGAAAAGGGAGCTCCTGCCTCTGAGGATATCCTCTATACATTTCTGCTTCAATCAATCCTTCAGATACTGCCCTAAAGATTATTTGCCTTCTTTTGCTATACCAGGCAATCCTGGTGTTTAACAATGAAGTATGCTGTTCCTGGTTGCCTCGAATTTTAACCTGTCAATAATTAATGTGGAAATTGGGAAGAATAATGCTGTGGAGGCTACAGCCTGAGATCTGCTGCCTGGCAACTGTGGATGTGCATATCTCTTATATATCACGAAATTAGAAACTGGAGGAAGAACTGATCTGACATTTTGTAAGATGATATAAATGGGCCCACTCAACAAACACTAGATTTATGTGAGGGTGTGAGTGATATGTGCCTGGGGAAAATATATTATCTCTTTTATGAAGGTGCAGTTAATACCAGACATCAATTAAGTATAGTTCATTAAAGCCTTAGGGTAATCTTATTTTTGGATGAGATCAGAGGAGCAACTTACAAGGACTGACAGAGGAGTTATCTTGGTAATAATCTTCACTTTTGCATTTAGCATCTCTCATAGGATAAGCTAAGCGAAGTAGTATCTAGACTGTAACAACAATAACCTTTTCAGATGGAGAGACTGTGCAGTGAGATGTAATAGTGGCTTACCGTGTTTGAAAGAGTTGCATTAGATAGGTTTATTGAGATATGCCAGTAGTGCTGATATGTTAATTGTTGGTTTATGCCTTCACTCCCCATCCTCAGAGGGGTAGATTTGCCTCTGCCATGTTCATAGGATGTGGCTTTGTCTAAAATATTTCCTTTGTGCAGATGGAGTGATGGGAGGCTGGCAAAATTGTGGTACTGTTAAGAGGATGATGTTTTGTTGCTTCTTCCTGTTCTGACTTTAATATTCCTTTATATATTGAGTGTTTTAAAGGAATCAGTTTGAGTGTTGTCTTCTTGAATTGGACCTGTTGTCTCCACATTTTGAATCCCAAGTGTAGTGCACTGGTTGCAGGAAATAAAGTGAGGAGCCAAAGGCAACTGAGATACCATATCTAATTTCCAGTTAGTAATCCAGCTGTCAGGCAAAGAGACAGAAGAAACAAATTTCTTCAACACACCTGGAAGAAGCAGGGTAAAGCTTGGCATGGAGCCTAAATTCAGTAACTTCTGAGAATGTCTCACTTTTCTAGGTTCTGCTTGCCAAAACAGGCTCCACACTGCATTTTGACATTAAAACTCTCCACGAATGATTCCTTTTTTTCTGGTTTTCTGGTCTTTCTTGTGAAATCTTCTGTGGCTCCTTGTTTAATTTGTGTCACAGCTGCTCCTGTGGAATGAAGCATGTGGGCTGGCTGCAGCACAGGCTTGGGGCTGCAGGAGGCAGCGAGGAGACTGAGCATTGCTGAAACAAAAGCCCCCCAGAGTCTGTGGGAGGGTGTCAGGAGGGAGGGAGAAATGAGGATGAGCTGCGTACCCGTGGCAGAGCTGGTCTCTCTGGGATCATCCTTTCACCAGGGAGAGACGGCTAAAAAGGAGAGAATAGAGGAACTCTGCTCAGGAGACAGTTGTGATTTGAAGTCTCTAGATGCTAAGACAAACAGTGTGCTGTCTTTCAGCAAGTAGTTTGCTGAAATGGCAGCTTTTTAAGTGAGATGATTTTTCCATGCCACTTTTTACATCTTTGAAGCAAAAGCTTCATCAGCACTTAGCATTACCAGCACTGGCACTTTAACTTGCAGACCTTATTTGCAGGGGAGAAGAACTTTCTTCATGCTCCTTAGATCCCCTACCCCCTTGAGGTGAGTCATTGGAGGGATTCGTACCAAAAGCTACCATCCCTGCAGCCCACAAGGTCCTGCAGAAGACCACTTCTGCCAGCCACTTCTGTTAAATGCTGTGGCATTCCCACCTCTTCCTGGCTCATCACCTCCTTCCTTTTCCTTTCTTCATGCAGCACAGAGCTTCAACCTTGCTTGCTCTGGGAATAATACATCTATAGTTCTCCAGAGCTTGACACAACCTAAAGTAGGCTTATGGCAGTGTATTTCAGCTAGTCCTTGTTCATATCTGGGGTTTTCTGTTTCAGAGACAAATCATGTCAAATACCCTATAATGAGAGAAAACTGGAAATGCTGACTTACTAAAAGGATTATTTGACTGTTCATACCATCATGCATGATTCGAGTTTTCTGCTTCCCACAACTCTCCTCAAAGCTTTTGGGATCCTTGGAAGTCTTTTTCTAGTAATTATTCTACTTTGTGGATTTGGGTCTTTTCCACTATGTGTATTAACTGGACAAACAATCATACACCAGATCCAGAGGAAAGAGATAATCCGTGGAATTTCTTAGATTTGAGTGGGATATCCAGAATAGCATAAAAGTAAATCTGATGATACGACATGAGGCAAAGCTGAGTCATTTCCCAAAGAACCCAGCTTGAAACATTCCTACTAACAAAGTTTCTGCACTCTTCTTAAAGAGCTGGCACTAATATAGCCTGCTTCAAAAGCACTCAATTTTACTGTATTATCTGCCTTGCCGCACTATAACCGGCACAGTTCTTTGTTGGGTCATGCTGTGCTTCAGTCCATAGCGCCTGTCATCTCCTATGGAAGAGAAGATAAGAGAGAAATGTATTTCATGGTGCCAGACTCTGGACAATGCCGAGTTTGCCCTAATTTTCAGGGCAGCCCTTATGCAGATTTCTGCTGTGGGGCTTTAAAGCAGCCCTGCAGGAAAAAAAAAGTGTCTGTGGGGCTGTTTCACCCTTTCAGAGCACAAGGATATTCACAGCTTCCTGAAATGGAAGGATTTTAACTAATTAATCTACCCCCCACCCCTTTCTCCCCTCACCCTCTCCTTTCTTCCCTCACCAGTTCCCTTCCCTTCCCTTCCCTTCCCTTCCCTTCCCTTCCCTTCCCTTCCCTTCCCTTCCCTTCCCTTCCCTTCCC
>JANRGV010072289.1:0-17412 GCA_024734035.1 Alethe castanea
TCCCCTGTGATGTCACAGGTGTCACAGCACATCACAACCCGGCCAACCCCGTCCTGCCCTTCATCCCCACCCCCACCCAGGTACTAGTGTAGCCTGCAGCAATCAAAGGCTGGATACACACAAATTGCACACCGAACTACAGGTTAAGTAGTGGAAGGACTACAGATGTGACTTCTGTGAGAATCTTCTTTGAGGGTTATGGCTACAGCTTCAGTAGGTCTCATGCCCACACAATTCACAGTGGAGTGGAAGGTCTGACTGTGGTGGGTCCATGTGTATGGTACCACCAAAGGGCCTCTGTGCCTTCACTGTTGTTTAGGAGGTATATCCACCCATCCTCGATTCCGTGGGGAGCAGGTGCCACTTTCCTGAGCACACAGGACACGGAGAAGACACTGCTTTGTCAGCGTTGGAAATTGCTGCTGCACATTTCTCCAACAGCAAGAGCTCACTCTGGAGTCAGATCCGAAGATGAAGAGGCCATGGCAAGGAGCCTGGAACTGGAGACTCCTGTTACCACATGGACACTGAATTCCCCTCCTTTCTGAGAGTCCAATCCCCCCAGTTTCACTCTCTGCCAAGATGCCAATAAATGGCATCTTGAGCAAGTGCTTCCTCTGTTGAGTGTCTGTGCCTCACTTTGGCGGGGAATGCAGGCACCAGTACTCACTGCCTGGTTGACCTCAGCTGACAGAGAGGGAAAATAAAGACCAGAACTTGTGGGTTGAGACAAGGAGAAAGAGATTGCTGAGGCTCATCTGGGGGAAACATATTTAATTTGCTACCAAGCCAATCAGAGTGAGATAATGAAAAATAAAACCAAACCTTAAAATATCTTTACCATACCTCACCCTTCTTTCTGAGCTCAGTTGATCACCATCGCTGATGCTGTGGGCCAGGACTCACACAGCACTTGGGTAATTCTCCATGCTGGGTTGCCTGACACAGCAGACCTTATCTCCTGAACACCAGAGGTCTTAGCCAGCTACCTAAGGCAAGTGACCAGCTTCAGGATTTTCTTCCCTCATGAATATCAGCCCATTTCCTTGACAGCTGATAGCTATCCACAGGAATTTGGCTTTGCAGACCTGAAATAACAAACTAGGAATTATGAGGATCTCTGTTGAATCCACCTTTAGCCTAAGTGTTTAATAATCCAGCATAAGATCACAGCATAAAAACCAAAATGACCCACGTTTGAAGACTGAATGTTCTGACCAGTTATGCTATTTATAGGAGAACTGTAAGAAAGTGTAAAAAATACAGATCATTTAATGGTTTTAGACCTAAGCACAACAGGAAGTACAACCACAATCACAATGTAATTCCCATGGAAATGGAGAATGTTTTCCATTAAACTGGAATTTATTTCAAGATCTAATCTGTTTAAGGACACAGAATGCATAGTGCTGCAGCAAGACGCCGTATGTAGAAAAAGAAGATGGCTAAACTGTGAGTATGACAAGTGTGGAGGAGGAAAAGCAGGACTCAGCATAAGAAAACCCTGTCCCAGCACATGATGTTACAGGCAGGAAATGCTCTCTGCCCTGTATTGCCACTGGATCTCACTGCCTGGATTTCCCTGCAATGGACTGGGTAAATAATGCAGGTGGAAAAAAGTCAGCATGGCTCCTCCTTCCCTAGTCCCTTAACTGCGTCATGGATCCCTCCTGGCTCAGAAACAAAAAGTATTAGTTAACTGCCTTAGCAGACAGTCTGCTGCCATGTCTGCCAATGCTATGACCAGCCCACTTGAGCTTCCCTTCTATACTCCTTGGCCCGGGATCCATCTCCAGCCCAAACCAGGGCTGTCAGTCCTTGTTCCAGTGGCACTGCAGGTTGCCCATTCCAGCTTGCCCAGCCCAGCCATGTGTCCCAAAAAGCCAAGGCCATCAGGAGACCCTGCCTGGCTCAGTCCCCACATCCCTGCCTGGCTGAGCTGCAGGATGACTTCCTGACTTGAACCCATCCTGTCTCATCACCATGAACATGCTCCATGAACACTCAGCAGGGCTGGCTGAACCTGCTGAGAATCTCCAGGTCTGCCCTGCTCTGTGGATGGGGGCAGTGGGACAGACAGACCAGTGTTAGCACACTCATCTCCCAGCTCCTGGGCCCTGAGGGAGCTGCCAGCCCTCACTGCACCTGGGCATGAGGTTTACAGTGCCATGGCAGCCACCTTCTGCCACCAACCCTTGCCAGGAAACTACACCCCAACCCACCACAGCCTTGGGCAGCCCAGTGGATCTTGTTGCTCTAACCACAAGCCACGGGTTGGGTGGCAGTGGGGCACTGCCAGAAGTCCTGTCAATTTATGGGTTGTGGAAAAGTTCTTGGTAGCTGGATCTATTGGTTTCCCACAACTCAAAGCTACAGTGATGAGGCCTCACTTCCATTTCTTCAGCTCCTTCTTGAGAAATAAGTGCCATTGAATAGGTCTGTCAGACCATGTTCCCCAAGGTGTTGGGGAACACGAAAGAAGAGATGCTGCCAGCAGTGATTTGTTCTATTAACAAGAAGGGTTCTATTAACTTGCCTGGCAATGTTCAAGGCCAGGTTGGATGAGGCCCTGAGCATGGCCCTGCCTGACATAATGGATGGCTTCCTTGCCCACAGCAGGGGGGTTGGAAGTAGATGATTTTTAAGGTCTTTTCCAACCCAAACCATTCTATGACTTCTTTGATTTCTATGCTAACTTGACCTAGGTGGGATGTATTCATGATCTCCCAATGTACAAAGGTAATGGCAGCAGTCACCAGGTGCAGTGTCCCCATTTACCTTCCCAGCTATCTAGACAGGTTATCAGTGTGGTTATGAAGCAGGTGTGAGATGCCAGCATCAGCCTTTGGATGAGGGTGCAGCTCCCAGCACTTCTGAAGTGCTCAGTTTTCATAACTGAGGTGAATGGTGTCAAGCTAACCCAGTGCTCAGGCCCCTGTGGGGAAACTGAATCAATAATGGTGTTTTGTCTCAAGCCCCTGACACTCAGTAGCTATAACAAGCAGTGCAGCTCTAACAGCCTCCATCAAGAGCATGTTTTGCAGTTTTGAATCTAGGCGAAAGAAGGAGAGGAGAACTACTAATGGAAAATACTCTAACCTTTAAGAGGAATGGCTTCAAGTAAAGCATTCCACTGAGTGAATTCCCCCTTCCTTTCTTCCTCAAAACAACTTATCTGCAACCATCCCAGCAGTAAACTGTGCTTTCCCTCCCTTGTTCCCTGTGGAAGTGTCAACCCAAGTATGAACAAGATGCTGTGTGATGGGACACACCTCTCACATCCAGACAATCTGTAGTGGTCATTAAAGATACACAGGCAGGTTATTAAAGATTCTTTGTATGAAGAGACAGACTGAGAAAAACTGATGTGTGTTCCCTGTTCCAGAGCTAGAGAAAAACCAAAGTCACCAGACTTCCTTGAAATCAAAGGTTTCTGGAGATGCAGACACAAATAGTCCCCTCGAGAGTGGCTTAGAGAGAAACCAAACTTAGTGTATATATACAGACTGGAGGAGACAGCATAAGAAATATGAGGTTTCTTGGCATCTTACCCACCCAATCAAACCATTGCAGCTGCCATCAATATCAAAATTCTCATGATCTTCCACGAGTTTCATGTTTTTTCCATCCATTTTCCCCTCAGATGAACTGAGGAAATAATCCACTTATATTATCTTCATGTCTGTTGAGGATGATGAAGACATGTTGCATTTGTACATGTAAAGGGCTTTATCTTTTCTCATGGGCTGGGAGACACAAAAGGATGGAGCCATGGCTGTCCTTATTTTAGAGCAATAATTTTAATCTGAGGAAGAAGCACACCTTTGACGTGTAGCTTCAAAAGAAGTTAAAGGAAACACGACACATCCTGTTTCTACAAACCCTTTTCCAGTAACCCTAAGGAAAATCTTCAAACATGTAAGAGTTTTGGAAGCTGCTTACCTTCATTCATAGTCTTCCTGTTTTCCTCTAAGGTCAAACAGATTTATATGTGAAAGGACAACCTGCAGTTGACAGAGTGAAGCCACGTGCCACTTCTTGTTTGCACCAGTTCTGCAAAGCTAATCCCAGAGTCTCTGCCTTTTCTTGGTGTTTTCAAACCCAATAAAAACACAAAGACTAAAGAGCAGAATAGGTGGTACATTTTAAATGCTTTTTTGAAGGGTGATTTGGTTCAGTGTGTTCTCATTATTAAAGTAGGGCATCTGCAGAAATAAAAAAGAAATTGTTCACAAAGCAAATAAAAGTGCTGGGAAATAGAAAGTCAAGAAAACTAATGAGTGTTAACAGTGTCCATGGTGCAACCAAGCTCAGTATTGTTTGCTGTCTCTTATAAAATCATCATCTTCATTCAAACACTTCCCTTTCACCCTACAAATTCTTCTCAGTGGCACCCAAATTCCTCTTGAAGCTGATAGGAACAAGCTCTGACCCTTATATAAGTGACTTCTCAATGCATGAGAACCATCCTTCTGAAACCAGCAGAGGCTACATTGCTGTAGGTAACAGAGGACCCAAGTCACCTCTCAGATCATCAGACATGGTGCTTAAGGACACAGGTTAGTGATGGGCTTGGCACTGCTGGGTTAATGGTTGGACTCGATGATCTTAAGGGTCTAAACAATTCTGTGATTTTATGACTCCACAGATCTGATGGCAAAGCCACTTTTTTATCCATCTAACTGTGCACCTAGTACAGTGTAATGTATTCCCTTGGATACACTGCAGAGGGATTGTTGGCAGAAGAACCTGTTCAGGTTTGGCACATACTCAACCCACAGCCATTTGCCTGTGTGTCCAAGGTTTTGCTCTGAGCTGTTGAGGCTCTGCAGGGCTTCAAGCAGACAAGTGAAGCCCAAAAAGACAGTCCAGCTGCCCTTCCCTGAGGCTGCCCCTGACCAGAGGCAAAAAAGAGCTCCTGGAATCAGAGGCTTGCCCTGGAGTCCAGTTCTTGGACTCAGCAGGAGACACAGGTGGGCAAACAATGGTTTTCCAAGCAAACTCCCCTGTGGACTCCTTACAGACTATCCTCACCTGTCCCCAGAGCCTTCTGAGCAGGAGATGGCCACCTGCCAGCTCCTCAAATCCTGACCCACTTTTCCTGAGAACTCAGCAAGGGAGAGTTTCACAGACAAGAGGAAATCCCTAAACAGCATGCAGCCCAGAGAATGGAAAGTTTTTTCTTGGGGGGGGGTTGGGTTCATTGTGGTTTCTTCCCCCTCCAGCTTCCCAGTGAATTCATCTGGCAGCTCTCTGTCCCTGCCAGTGCAGGATCCCAGCGGAAACCAGAGCTGGGAGGGCTCTTCCTGCCTGGAGGAGGCTTCCCAGGAGTGTGAGGGATTTACAATCGCCACCTCTCTGTCCCCTGCAGTGTCACACTGAAGGCCATGTGCAGTGGCAAGCTGCAGACAGCTTTGCTGGTGGCTGGCTACTTTGTCTACCTGCTGGTGGGTGCTGCTGTGTTCCAGGCTCTGGAGAGGACTGCTGAGAAGCAGGAGAAAATGGCAGCTGCCCAAATGAAGGAGGCTCTTCTGCAGAACTTCACGCAGCTCACGGTGCCGGAGATGGAGCAGTTCATGAAGGTGAGTGGAGCCCTGCTGAAGTCCTCCCTCCCTCCTGTTTCCCCATCAAATGTTTTTTCCTACTCATCCTTGCTACACAGGTAATTCTCACTGCTTTCCTTCTGGTTGTGGTCACTTGGATGCTTCCAGCAAACCCCACTCTAGTGTGAGCAGGCAGCTCACTCCAATGGCAAGTACAGCTTGTGTAGTTGGACAAAACCTTGTGTGTTAGCTGCTAAAAATCCCCATCACAAAATATCCTGGTTTTTTTGGAGTCTTGCCTCATATTGGTTCTGCTTTTTGTGGGGCTGTGCTCATATACAATGAGTGGCATGGCAAGAAAAATGAGGCTGTCTGAAATGGAGAGGTGTGACTGCCAAACAGTGCCACAGCGCAAAGGAACAATAAGGAAAGGTCCATATGGGAAAAAACAAAACAAAACAAAACAAAACAAAACAAAACAAAACAAAAGAAAAAAACAAAAAAAACCCCAAAAAAACCAAAAATAAAAAAAATATTAAAAAAAAACCCCTGAAAAACCTCCAAATAACTACAAGGAGGGTGGCATGGTCAAAGCGTAGTTTTTGAGGATGCTGCAGAAGTGAAACAGGTAGCCTGGCCGGGGGAAAATATTTCTGATCATGGCACAGGAAGATGAAGATGAATGTGGCTATCTCTTCAACTTGGATATTTCATAGCTCTATCTGCTATAATGCAGGAAAGAATGAGGAGTTCAAGTCTTGCTGGAAGCCTTTCCACATGGAAAAACTAGCAGAGCTTTTAATGGGCCAGTTCACAGAACAAAGAAATGTGGTGAAGAACTGGTGTTTATAAAAGAACAACCAGCAATTCAGCCCCTGTTCCACCTATGCATGCATCCTCATCATCTTGTTTTATTATGGGTAGAGGTAAAGTTAAAAAAAAAAAAAAAAAAGCTTTTCAAGAAGGAAAAAAATAAAAAAATATGAGCTTTTAAGGCAAAGAAATCTTTGTGCAAAGACTATGGAAATTGTTGTTAGCCTCAATTTTCTGAGATATCAGCAAAAAACATAGTGAGGGAAGAAGCAGTGAGGAAGATTTTGCTGGTGCAATTTATTCCAGCATGTGTCCTGCTTCTGGTAGGGCTATGTTCTGGATTATATCTCAGCTGTTTCTGTACAAACCAGCCTGCCTTCCAGATGTCCAGTCCAATATTCTCTGTTTGCTAAAGACAGGAACAGCTGGATACAATTTGCTTTTTAAATTTCCTATTAACTTTAAAAAAAGACATTAAAAAAATAGATTAAAAGAATAACAGCACTTAGAATTAAAACCAAGGAAGAATCTGAAAATGCATAAAGTGATAAATGATAGCATGGGAGAGGTGTGGAAGAAATATTTAGTCAAGCCTTTAGGCAACCTTGCAAATGTGTGTGTAAATGTGTAAATTTATCTATATGTATTCATGCACACAGTTTGGAGATCAGTATGTATGTCAGGCTTTGCAAATCAATGGACTTTCTCTGAATTTAATTCTGTGACCTAATCAAAATACAGACTTCAAATGAAATTCTCCGTTTATCTCATGTGTACCCTGCCACAGCTCACTGTTGCACCCCTGGGAGGGATCAGAGCCACTGCTCATACAGGTGGCTGATCAGATCTTGGATCCACCACTGCCATCTCAAGTGCAAATCCAAATCCAGCAACCAGCCACCCCCATCTCTTAAACCAGTGCTCTGCCACATCCTAGTCACCCACAGAGTCATGATTTTCCAAACTACTTGGCCTGAAAGAAACAAGGTCCTTGGTCACACTAAAAGAAATAATTTCTCTCCAAACACCCACTAGAGCAGTCAGCACAAACAGGGCAGAAGTTGATTACTCAAAACCACTGGATAATTGCATCCCAGCCTTGGAGGTGAAGGTGTGAATAGTGTCAGACAAATTCTGAAGTGAGGTGAGTGGTACTTGCAGGAAAGGAGCAGTAGTTGGCTAAAACTATTATTTCTGCATCAAGCACTTGAGAAAAGTAGTCATGATGATACCAAACTTTGCTTTCTCTCCCAGAACCTGATTGAAGCCATTCAGAATGGAGTATACCCTGTTGGAAATGAGTCACAGTTTGAAGAGAGCAACTGGGATTTCAGCAACTCCTTCTTCTTTGCAGGCACAGTTGTCTCCACAATAGGTAGATCTAATGCTTTCCATTTGTGTGTGCTTGTGTGTGAGTGATGCTTATTATGTCTGGTTATTAGGACATGAATGGATAACACTTTCCAGGATAAAAACTCCAGCCCTTCATTGTCATGGGTGGCAAGCAGACATGGACTTGGCCCTAAACCCTTCCCACTGCACAGCTCTTCATGCATTATTTTGGCTTCTCAAGTATCAGTGGCCTTTCCTATTATTTCCCACTTGTTTCTTCTTTTCAAGTCATCTGTTATAATGTTCACTCTGATGATATTTGTGGGTGCGAGATAAACTTCACTTTCCTGGTGCTTATTCCAGGCTCTAAATCTGAGTGCTGTAAAGCATAAAAAATGTAAGGAAATAAGTGAATACTGCTGGGGCCTGAGCACTGTCTCCATAACCTGTTTTGAGCTGTTAATTCACATATTCAATTACTAACATGCCAGAAGGAGAAAAAATGGGAAGGAAAAATGGCAAATACTGAGAATTTTACACTGCTGCTTCAAGCTGTTCTGACCTTTACAGGGCCTGCCTGCCCCTACCTGCTTCGTCCTTTCTTCCAAATGTACATCCCAAAAAGGGCAGGCCTGCCAAATTAAGGATAAAATCCACCTGTTGGCACCTGCTTCACAGTCATGCCGTGGAAGTCAGATCTATGTTTTGATCGAGTAGGGCTGAGGCCTCACTCCCACCAGCCCCTAAGCACATCTGCCTCACTGCTTTGTGAATTTGACATGTCCCAAGGGCCCCAGTAGTGTCCCAGCCTGATGGGAGCTGTGTAGGTGCTGCCTGAGTCCACAGGGAGATCTCCTGCTGTAAAAGCAGAAGGCTCTGACCCATCATTAAAATTGGAATATTCCTGCAACAGGGAGCACAAGACAGTTTGTGCATTTGGGAATCCAGTAATCCAAAAATCACTCCATTGTTTTGTCTTTTCCCCCAAAGAAAATGTAGCATTTTCAAGGTAATGGATGCTTTGAGATGAACTAGGCTTGGGAAATGCATTTTCCCAGGGTCAGTGATAGCATAAGGACATACACAAAGCTCAGTACTCTTGCACTCAGGGTGCCTCATGGGGTCCAAGAGTCTTGAGACTAAAGGACATGTTTGGGGTTGTTCCACTACTTAGATAAATCCTCTCTTAGTAGGACTTTAAGACAAATGTCCCTCTGGCCTGAATAAATCACCCACCAGCAAAGTCTGGACTAATTAGCTCCATCTATTCTAATGCACACTGCACTGCCTTGGGACTGGAGTCAGTGTCTGGACATAGCAACTTACTGGGATGTAGCCAGGGAGGTCACTAACACACAGGCAGAGCAACAAGAAGCTGGAGATGCCTGCATGTGACTCTAACATCCTGGATCTCCAGCCCTGATGTCTTCCAGATCCTCAGATTTCTATTTTTTGACTTTCCATGTATTTGTCACAGGACAGAGCATGTTTCCCATAATTACTCCTTGATTGTGTTTTTGTTCCCACTAAGGCTGTGCTGGGAACACACAGTGCTCTCTGCATTCCCCCAGACATGCAGGGTGAGCCACTTCATCTGCTTACTGCCTTTTTCAGAGGAAAAAAGAGTGCATTTGGGCTGAGAAGCATTAGCCACATCTTTTAGGGTTGAAGGCAGGCTGGATTGGAGCAGGGGTGAATGTGACTATCAATTGCTCCAGTTCTTTGGAATATCTCCTCTGACCCATCTTTTTTTTTAATAGGCTATGGCACATTACATCCTAAAACTGCTGGGGGACAGATCTTTTGTGTGTTTTTTGCTCTTTTTGGAATCCCTCTGAACATTGTTTTTCTGCACCGTGTTGGTAAGATGCTCTCACTGCTCTGTAAAAAGCTGGGGGAATTCCTGTACGAGAAAGGAATGAGAAAGGTAATTGGTTTTACTTATCCAGGCACAGTTAAAAGTTCATTTCTAGTGTTTTTCTCAAGTTTTATGCTGCCTTATCCTCAATTATATTTGCTCTTGTGCTGGGTTAGATGTTGTTCTAGGGCAGGAAAAGAGACATTCTTCACTTGGAGAGCTAAGCAGACATGTCAGCCATAGAGGAGATATTCAGACAAAGGGATGCATTTTGTCTTCCCATCTGGATGGCAGAAATCTAGCCCCCTTCAGCAGTCAGTGGAGAGAGTGGGCATCCCACCCCACTTCTTGAGACACTTATCTCAGGAGCCAACACCTTAGGGAAGTGTATGCATCCCTTTAAACCAGTCAGGGTGATTAATATCTCACCTTGAGGCAGCAAAAAGCAGGTGAGCTGTGCAAAGCTGTAAAAATTAGGTGAGATGTAGATGTTTCAGTGGATTTTGACTCAATGCATAGTGTGTTACCCCTCCTAACTGATTACCCAGTCCTTTAGTCCCCCTCCACCCTTCACTTTGACAGAAAGCAAGATCAGGCTGAAGTTGTCCATTTGAGCCCCATTGCTGAAAGATGAGGAGACACCTGTAACAAGCTACAGACAAGATACCTTTTGTCTGGTTTATGCCCCAATTTATTTGCAGCTCCTCCCCTTCTCTCAGCACTGCTGAGGAAGTGAGAATAGCTTTTCTGTGTCTCCTACTGTAATTCTCTTTCAGGACAAGGTATGATTGCTACAGATAACCCTGTTCAGGTTGCTGAATTTCTTGTCATATCTGCCAAACCTAAATAGAAGATAAGGCTCAATCAGATACAGACTCAAGCATGTACACAATACATGAAGGCATGAAAAGTTATCCAGCAGTTGCCATTAATTTCCAGGCAATCTGGATTTGGAAAATTCTATACATAGAAACTATATGTGTCTGTCTGATAAATCCCTACATAAAACAAGTCTTGTTCTCTAGTTAAAGCTCCTTCATGACTGCTGGGAAGTAGAATGGTTCAAAAGTCACTGTCCAGGGTCTTCTTTATCAAGAGCTCATTAGTTAAATTTTTTTTTTGTAGTAAGATATCCACTGGGTAGGAGCCAAGTTGTGGCATTGATGCAATGAGAAATAAAGTCAATAATCAAGACTCTTGAAGATAGCACTGTCAGTAATGGTGCAATTATTTTTTATTTAAAAAGACTCTTTTCCCAGGCAAATTTTAATTTAGGTGCCAACCCTAAATATCTAAAAATAAAAAATGAAGTTGTATGGTGATAAGTGGAAATGGTTTGACTCTGGTAAATGTCATTAGATAGGAATTCCTCCAATAGTCACAGTCATTGATACAATCAGGTAAAAGACTACATCTTCCAGGGCCTCTGTGGACATGCAACACCCATAACACCTGGCTTCCCCCTGCTAAGACTAAGATATTTCTAGAGGAAAAGCACTCAGAGGAAATCCTTTAGTCCTTGTGATCCCAGATAGCCACCCACTTTGAATGGCCACCATTATATGTAGCTTATCTGTGTTTCAAATAATGATTATAATTGGACTGGTTTATTTTTCAGAAGAAGATCAAATTTCTGACCCTTTTGTTCTTCCTGGCAACGGGGATCCTGGTTTTTCTGTGCTTGCCATCAGTCTTCTTCCAGATAACAGAGGGCTGGTCCTACAGTGAAGGAATTTATTTTGCATTCATCACCCTCAGCACCATTGGCTTTGGAGATTATGTAGTAGGTAAGGTGGATTCCAGAGAGGAAACACATCAAAACACCAGGATAATGATTGTAATTCCCATGGATTGGCTGAATGTACTGTAGAGACAAATTTGTCAAGAGTCTTGGCCTAGTCTTTGCCTTGTACAGTTCTGGGGGACAATACTCACTTCTCTGGGATTGTATGTGCTGATAAAAGCACAAAGTCATCAAAATATAAGGAAATGAGGGGCTTTGGGGTGCAAAGAAGACAAGTATTTTGGTGAGGGAAGGGTGAGGGAAGGGAAAGTGGAATTTTTATTACCAGAGGAAACAGTTTATGACAGTTGTACAAAACAAGGTTTGTATCACTGCTTTAGCCATCTCAGACTTATGTTTCACTGTGTAGAGTGAAGAAATAAATGATCATGTTTATATATGACTTCACACAGCAGACTTAGAAGTGGAAATCCCAGTCATGGGAAATTGGGGAAATCTACTCCCAGTATTAGAAGTGAGGATTAAATATATACATCACTGCAAAAGTGGCCTTCTTTAGTCTCCTGAGTACCTCTGGAGGTTTTCTATCCTCACAAGCCAGAGTTTAGGATTTTCCCTGAAGAAACACTGTTTAAGCTGCACTCAAGCATGCTGGAATGCTTCTCCAAACATTTCCATGGATCTGCTGGACAAAATACACTCTCCATGGAATAAGTTTCCAAAGGAACTGCAAAATAATTACCAGGAGCCAAAACAGTGTCCACAGAAGAAGCAGGAAAACAACTGAACTCCATGGAGAATCCAAGATTTCTCTACAGCAACCTGTCCTGCCATCATCTTGCCAGCCTGAACTTCTCCTCAGTGGGGATATTCAAAGAGAATTGTAGCTGATACTTGCACCACTGCTGTCCCCACAGAGGATCTGGAAGCCTCACATGCCTTTCTGAGGGACAGACATCCACCACTCAACAAACCCCAAGCTCTCAAGCCTTGCAGAAGTTCTAGACAGGCCTTGGAGCCTCTCTGAGTTGGAAGGATTTCTTACATAAGGCTGATGACTTTGGCAGAGGGAGCCCACGAACTTTTCCAGGCTCTGACGTGTCACTGCTGACCGTAATTTCTCTGAATCTCTTCCTTGAAATAGTCTGTTGTACAATGGTGGGGAGGGGCTGGTGCCAAGCAGGACAAAAACTGAATGTCAAAATGTGTCTTTCCTTGTCCAAATCACAGGGGTTTTATAACAATGACAGTGAGTCACACCCTGAAAACCATGACTCCCATAGCACTTTCCTCCTCTGCAGCCATATTTCTTTACAAATATAACTAATTTTATTTTAACTTTCTAATTGTTATTTACAAATAACAATTAGGGAGGCTTCATGGCTATGATTTCATCTTCATTAAGGTGACTTACTGGAGCTGAAATATTTTTTGTTGCCAGTATTTATCTTAATTGGCCTTAATAACAGTAGTAAAATGTTGATAAGTTTACTGCTTTACATCTTCACAATGAAGCAAGCAGAATCAGTGACTGCTCTGAGAATTATGCACTGAGAATTGCTTACAGATGACAAATGGTTTTGTGCTGGCCAAGTAGAACAGAACAGGTTTGAATTGATTAGTAATTCAAATCTGGTTTGTAGCTGAGCCTGTTTGGGGAAGGCAGAGGTGCTGGAAGATGGCTCAGCCTGGGTTTGGCTGCTGGGGATACATGTGCCTCTAGGTGATACCTCTAGGGTGGAACTCCCTGTGGGCTGTTAACTGAATATTCCCTGCTCAAGTCCAGTTTTGGGTTAACATGACAAAGATATTCCTTGTGGCTTTGCTAACCCCACACCATGAACCCCAGGTAAGAGCACAAGGAGATGCTTTGTACCAAGGCTGAGAGTCCCTTTGCCAACTCAATGCCAGCAGCAGAAAAAGAAACAGCTGCTGGATACCTATCCATGAGGATAAGCCTGCCCACTGCTGCCCCATTTCCAGAACTCTTGGATAACAAAGAACAAAAGTCTTGCACATTAATCTATGTAGTACAGGATACTGCAGGACTTGAAAAGAGTTGCCAACACCTGGGCTCCTCCTCGGCAGGTTCACCACGAGGTTTGTGGTGATCTCCCTGTCCATGCACATTGTGGGGTTATCAACTATGTGAAGTCACTTTTGGCAGTGACTTGAAGCACTCCATAAGCAATACCAAAAATACCTGCAGTTCCTGCAGATGCCAGTGTCACATCACCTGTATCATGATGATAATACTCTGTGGGACAAAGTGCTCTCTGTAATTTGGGGATGGGTTGCTGACATCTGAAGGATCAAACTAAATGACCCACGCAGAACAGTGGGTGTGAGGTGCTGGCTGATGCTAAGAGGATCAGACTGCATGAAATAAGCTTTGGTGCACTGATTTCCAGCATGGAAAGTTCTGTTCTTGGCATGTGTCAGTGAATTCTCATCAGCTACATGTTTTTTTAAAGTGGAGGGAGCTCCTGAAGCCGTTCAAAAGTGAGGTAGGGATTGCAGCTATTCTCTTTGTACGATCACAGGTATCTGTAATTGAAAGGAAATATTTATTAGGTTATAATCACACTCTATAGAAATACAGGGAATTACAATTACTCAGATAATTATGGTTGTGTGGTTATAGGGGCCCACTGTGCTCTGCTTTTTGTGCTTTGGGAGTTTGGGTATAATTCCAAGATAATACAATACAATTTAACATCACTTCCCACATTATTTCATTTACCTGTACATGCAGCAGTTGAACTGGGATTGATATGCAGTAACGGGGAAAAAATAACCTGCTCTGATGGTAATTCACCTCAATCACAGAATCACAGAATGATTCATTTCAATTCCAGTGTGTAATTTGACAGGCCAGGATATTTGTATCATGTTTATTGCATATATCAGTTTATTGCAGCAATAAGAGAATTGCCCAGCCTTAACCTACTGCTGTGGAGCCGAGAGTCTCCACTACAGCGAAAAAGTCACCTTAAAGTGCTCAATATAAAATATATTGATGAATTCATTAGGCTGTTCCATTTTACACTGGCAAAGGCAATTTTAACTTGTTAATTTTCTTCTTCTTTCTCCCCCCTTATCTTCAGGCAAACAGTCTGACAGGAAATACTTTTCCTACTATCGAGTGCTTGTGGCCATTTGGATTCTTTTTGGCCTTGCCTGGATTGCTCTGCTGTTTAATTTATTGACAACAGTACTAGAAGATACTGAAAAAATAATTGTCAAGGATCTCCAGCAAATTGGAAAGGTGAGTAAGGACAAAGTAGAAAGCCAGCAAAG
This sequence comes from Alethe castanea, assembly GCA_024734035.1. NCBI lineage: Eukaryota > Metazoa > Chordata > Aves > Passeriformes > Muscicapidae > Alethe > Alethe castanea. The sequence continues at coordinate 14,591 of JANRGV010072289.1, forward strand.
AAGATACTGGCCTGTTCAATTTATTCCAGAAGAAGAACTGCTACCACCACGTGCTGGAGGGGATGCACATAAAATGGAGTCATTAACAGCAGATTCTGAACACACCAAAAATGAAAAAAAAGTGTTTTCTAATAGCAAAACTATTGCCATAACATGTGAGAATTGAATTCTTCATTGGAGAATAGCTAGTTAATTATTCTAAAGAAATAATTTTATTTTCCATAGAAATAAAATTTCTCCTACCTTTTGCTGAGATATGACCTTTTAGAACTCGAGACTCACAGTTGCACAAAGCCTGAATATTAATGGTAAGAAATTTGCTCCTCAGTTTGCAGCTAGGTTGTGCTAACAGCCTGAGAAGTGCACTTGCTTTGCAGAGTGTTTTTAAGGTGCTTTCACAAAAATGCAGAGGAGAAGCATGGAAGAGCTTGCTGGGTTCTGTTTGGATTTTGCAGCTTGCAAGAAATCATGTCTCTTCCAAAAAATGACAAGCACAAGCTTTTCTGGGGCATTGCATAGCACTTTTGGAAGAAGAAATCAGGGTGTATAACTGAATAGATGCTTGACTTGAGCCATCATATTGGATAAGGTGTTATAGTCTGAAAGGCACATTTAAATGACAAGACCTGAGCTCAGTTCAGAGACACTAGAAGCATCTAATGGACAGGGTTATGAAAAGGTTAGCATGTTAGAAATGATTGATTCTACCTCTTCCTGTTTTATACTAAGATGAATAAAGGCAATTTCAGCTTTTATCCCTGTGGCTCCAAAAAACCTTTCTGATGGTGTTTATAAAGAACGCATAAACCCATGTCTTTAATTCAATTTTTATAATCCTTTTATTCTGTAAGTTTTTAATAAGAACAGAGACCAATTAGAGGGGAGGAGTCCTTGCTGCTCTGTTTTGATTCCATAGGAACTATGAAGCCATTTAGCAATGATCCCATGGTGCTGTTGCTTTCCAAGGGTGATTGGTGTCTAAACCTTCAACCAGCTAAAAAAAGGATGTCAGATCTGGGCATGGTTTTTCAGATGTGCTGTCTGGCCTGCAGGCCATCTCTGGGTGAAGACTGTTATCTTCAAAAGGTCTATCTATGTGTCACAGGCTTTCTGTGTGCCAAAAAATGCATGAAAAGCCAGCCCTGAAGAGCTGGCAAAGCAGCTGGGGTAGACACAGTCATAGAGGTGAAACATCCCATGTGTGTTTATGGTCACACCAAAAGTCAGACCAGCCCAGCACCATCTCTGACCATGCCTGATGTGTTCCCCAGCAGTGCAAGGGCCAGGCAGCTCTGCCATGCCCCAGCACAGGGGGCCAACCCCTCTGCCAGCAGCTGGTGGCACAAGCTGCCCATGCAGGAGATGGAGTCTCTGTACATCAAAATCCATGGACTTGCCCAAATGCTGAGCTCACATCAGCACCCACAGGACTCCCAAGGCAGCTTTAGTACACCAAGTCCTCTCTGACAGTGCTGAACCTGTCACCTGAGAGATTGTTGTGAACCCCTCAAGCTCCTGTTTTGTCAAATGAATAATAATTCTTTCCTCTGGGTGTTATTTACAGCATGACCAGCCCATGCCAGGGTTATTCCTGTATGAAAGGGAGAATAAATTACAGCTATAAAGCAATTTCAGGTCATAAAGATGCAGTCAGCCTTGAAGTTGGATTCACAACTTTTTCAGTCAAACAGAACTATGCTTCTTGCCAAAGCAATTCTGCTGTTTCAAGACCTGGCATGTAGACCTGGCTAAATATATACTTATTTTCCCTGCACAAATTATTTTCCAGTGTTACTCTCAAGGCTGACTTCTCACCTCATATGTCTCACTGTCAGTAAATGTTTCTGAGGTAGCAGGAACAGGACTTGACTGAAATCAGGGGTATAATAGGACACAGAGGTCCTTGTACAAGCCAGAATCCTACTGCTGTCACTAGACAATACCAGAGCCAGGCAGAGAAAGCAGCTGGATGTTCCTAGGCAGGGATCTCTTCACCTCTCTGATTTCCCCTCTCACTGAGCATTAATCCACATTATTATTTTCCAAGCATCCTTCTATTCTCTTCTTTTTAATTTTTTTTCCCCCCCAGCCCTTCCTAGAAGGATCATAAACCCCACTCCCAGTCTAATGTAGGGACTCTCAGGGCTGGTTTAGGGGGTAAGATAGTCCTGCCTTGGGGTGCAATAGTAATTTTGCACAGCCTCTCATAATTCCTTCCATGCCAGTTCCTGATGTCTGATGACACTCAGACCTTACAGAGGGTTTCTTCAACTTCTTCCCACTTCTCCCTGTTGTGACAAATAACACAACTCAGCCCTGGAACAAGCTGCTGATGTCCTATTGTAACACAGAGTAACCAAAGATGCTTTTTTTAGACATTTCAGGAAGGGCAAGAGACACATCCCATGGACTCTGACTGTAAACAGCCAGCACAGAGCTGGGCAGTGGCTTTTGGAACAAAACAGGACAAATTCTCATTCCTTTTTCTGGTGGGTGTTTAACAGTGAGCCTTGAAACCCAAGCACTTCCCACTTCCAGGAGTCCCTCTGTCCTGTGTAGTTATTGCCGTAGGGTGCAGGCATTGTAACTCATTCCTCCTGCATGATCCAGGGTGGCACAGAGGGACTGAAAAATCACCCAAGGCAAGAGGATCAGGAAACATTAGCCAGGAATCACCATTGTGGGGCTGTCCTGTAACTGCACCACTTAATTAGTGGCTTGTTTGTTTTTTTTTTTTTTTTTCTGTTTTCACTCAGAGTCAGGATTAAAAACATGAAGGAGATGAATTTTCTTGTGTTTGGACTTGGTTGTTTATTAAATCT
>JANRGV010072387.1:0-17402 GCA_024734035.1 Alethe castanea
CTTTTGCTAGGCAATCATATTTATAAGGTTTTCCTGATTCATCCTTCCCAACAGGGTGGGAGAGAGCGAGGATGTGCCTGTTCAGCAAAGCAGATGGGGCTGCTGCTGCTCCTGGGCAGTGTGAGCATTCTGCTGGAGCTGCTGCATGGATGAACTTGAGGTAATGACATAAATGTTTGAATAATAGGTGTGCAGATAGTTAAACTGCATGTTCCTGAATTCACTTCAAAGAAACTGTTCAAAGGAAAATGGGAATAAACAGTTTTAAACCCTTGTTAAAATGAATGGAGCTGGCTGATAATTTTCTGAAATACCACGTCTTCCTGCAGAGCTCAGTGGGGAGCACCTACGCTGCAAAAAAAGCTTTGTCTCAAAACATTAGTTACAGCTGAACTAATGTTTTCCATGTTACCTGTTTATGCCAGCATTCAGGTGATTCTGGTGATTCATGAATGAGTATTTCACAATGTGCGCTGACTCACCCTGTGTTCTTCTACCTCCCATCTCCCCTAGATGTTAAAGTGTGGTTATGATTGCAGTTCTGCTTTTCCTGCTGGAGCAATATTGCTGTGGAGATTCAGCAAAAGCAGTTTATAAGTCTACAGACTTTTTGAAGTCCCACACTCAGCCTTTAATTCTGATGCAATCACTGTTTTCATCTAAACCCTACTGAAATAGTGCAGGCTTAAGGCATTCACTGAGTCTAGATGCTTTCCTTTGCTCCTGAAGGGCAAGAGAGTTGCCAGAACCTACGCTTTCATCACTGCAAGTGTCAGACTAAGTTTTCTTTTGAGAAACAGAGTGATAGATCATCAAGGAGCAAGAAGAGTTGTTATTATTCAAGCTTGCTTCTCAGCAAGAGGTGGGAATGCCATGCTTCTTGCTATGGGTGTCTGTAGTTACCCTGCCCAGCACAGGAGATCAGCACAGGTGTCATTTCTGACTTCACAGGTAAGGAAACACAGATTTCATAAACTGCTAAAGTAGGTAAGTTTGGTATGTAAACCACCTTTTTCAGTGTTAGAAATTTCTTTTTACAATCTGCAAGCTTTCACTGGAATTGCCATCAACAGAATTGCTATTTGCAGGTGAGAAGAATGCCCCTAAGTGTCCACCAGTCCAGGTAGGGCTCAACCATAGTTTAGACAAAAACGTTTGTAGTGTATTATGTCATCCATGCTATAAGGTAGTAAACTAAAGTCACACTTCTTCCTCAGAGGTACTACCTGAACAAGAAAATTCTGTTAATATCTTTGAAACCTCTGCAGACTTCCAGAGATTAAGAATTTGTTATCTCTCAATGAAAGTTATGATGCCCCTAACAGTAATACCCACTAAACTGATTATTATGGGTATTTATTCTGATTATAATCCACTTTAATTGCAATAAAAATAAATACCCATATGCAGGATGCACATATGCAAGTAAGAATTTCTAAACAAGTGTGCTGCCTGAAAAAAATGAGCAATATACAAACCTAACAGAAACTGAGATAAGTATATTGACTACTTCAAACTGTAAATTCTGCTGCTGCTTCTTTATTCACCTCGTACAGCCTTTGGTTCCTTGGTGCAACTGCTGTATTTCATGCAACTCACTCAGCTTGATATGCTCACAGTAATATACTGTAGCTTGTGCAGAGGCTTGCTTTGCAGCCATCATCTGAATAATTAAGTTATCCCAGCCCAAACCAGCACACCTTAAGCTCTTGCTGTGCTCTTCACATGAATGATTCCAACTGCTGCATGGTGTGGTTGCTCTGACCTGCAAGAGCATTTGCCTGCTGCATCAGGAAAGAGCCTGATTTTGATTAACACTCCATTTTTGGAGTGTTTCATTTTCTTAGTCTTAGACCTGATGTCTTCTGCATGGTTGCTTTTGCCCCTTCCTCTTATGCAAGTGATAAAATCTTTAGTGATTAGCAAACCCTAGGCATCAGATGTTCTAGATTACCCCAGCTAAAAAAATAAAATAATTCCACCCTTGAGAACTGTTACTTTGCTTTTTCTTTATGGCTGTCAAAAGCTTGGGAGACTCTTTTTAAGTAGAAGGAATAAAGAAGAGTCCAAAACCTGGAATAATGTAAACATGCATCCCAAGTGTGTGTTGAATTACACTTGGCATGGCAAGCCTGTGGCAATTTTATTCAGTGGGGGTTTTGGGTTGTTGTTTTTTTTTCTTGTGTTTGCAAACTGTCACAAACCAATGAAGAAAAGAACAACTTTGGCCTGACTTTAGGTTAGTGCCTCTAGGCAAGGTCTAAAGTTCAGCAAGCGTCATCAGGTAAACCTAGATTATGTGGCTTCTAAATCCTTTAATATTCATGTGGAGGGTTTAGAAGTCAGTCTCTCTACCAGTATCTGAGCACAGGTGTTCCCTCTGTCCTCCAAGGCAGCTCCAGCTCCTTGCTCCAAGCTGGCTCAGCTCACTGACCTTACAAGGAGGAAGCATTTTGCTGAACTAGCTCCAGGTTTCCAAGTCAGGAACGGGCAGGGCAGGACATTGCTTCTTTTAGTAGCAGAATTTTCCAGGCAGGAGTTCACCTGCAAGCAACTGGTTGTACAATTCATTTTATTAATGTGATGCTATACACTCAAAATAAAAGTGATTCACACAAGACAAACGAATCTTCCATTCATTTATTCACATTTTCCATGGATTTTTGTACATGTCCTCAGTGTATCAGAACTAATGAAAACTTTAACATACAGGTGATGTAAAACTTAAGTATGGACTGAAAAATTCAGAGCATTTTTAAATCTACTAACAAATCATCACATTCAGCATCTTCATTGGATTTAAACTAGCTCATGCCACTTTAAATTGTTTAATATCAGTTAATTTATGCACACAGGCACCAGCTACAAAATTTTATCAAATGCAAACAAGTTAAGGCATCAGAAAGGAAGTCTTTAACGACAGTTTAAATGTTACAGCGCTGCAAAGGGAGCTGAATTTCAGTTTTAATAGCAAAGCAAACCTCCTGATTGGTTTATGTTCTACAGTATGCTCATTTGAACTGTAACTTTAATAAAAACTTTCATATCCATCAACCAAAAGGCCTTAGAGAAACACAGTGGTGCCCTCCCAAGTAGGTAATTTTGAATACATTACCAAAAAAAAAAAACCAAAAAACAAAAAAAACAAAACCAAAAGAACCCCCCCAAAAAACTAAACCTTGCATACTGCAATTTAATATTTAAAAATAAAATTCAAGCCAACTGAAATAATCTCCCTTAGAAATTATTCTGAGAATTAAAAGAAGCAGATCTGTTTATTTTCCAGCTGAAACTTCAAAATTAGAGGAGGAGAAATGGATAAGACACTCTAACATCTACATATAGCTGGAACAATGAAGGCATTAATGCAAATTGGGCAGAAACTTCATCTTTCAGATCATGTGTCTGATATCCAGCTGTTAAATACATTACCAACCAAGACACAGGAATGTCTCCTTGAATTGGAATTCTGATCAAAATTCTCTCCTTGGATAGCATGTGCCAGTTCGTTATGAAGGCAGCAGTACACTGATGTCTGTGCTCTCCATGACATTTTATTTCACATTTAAGGCCTTTTATTTCTATTCAACAATCTCTGGCCTTTTACAGCATTTCTGTATTTTAGTATTTCTTAAATTGAAACTGAAGCATCATCAAAAATTTCTAACAGTGCTGGAAAAGGGCTGTGCTTTATACCTGAGCACCAAGTTTGTCAGTGTGTGACTAACTTTTCCTGCTTCATAGTTCACATAATGGTATGGTCACCATGAATTGATGTTGATTAAAATCTGCTGTCCAGGGAAATTCTCCCCTGTTCTTTTAGAGGCAACTTCCCCCATGTAAAATGTTCAAAATTGCATGTTTATGCACATATTTGACATTCTAATGAAGATGACATCCCAATTTTTTACCTTCCCCTGGCTTTACTGATTAAATACATGCAAAGACTAATTCAGGTGTCACTTGCTATGATGGCTAGGGTAAGGTTTAATTCTTTCCAACACAATTTATTATTCTTCTACTTATTTTTCCATTCACTCTGTGCCCTCTGCTTGGAAACAGGCCAGAGGTGTACTGTCAGAACTGGGCCACATCCATGTGTGCAAAATCCCACAACTGCCCCTCCTCAGAGGCAAAGCATAAGGAAAAAATTGTTAAGTTCAGTTTGTTGGTCCACATTTCTAAGGATGAAGGAACAGTTCCAAATCCATGAGCTTTTGGAAGTAAGTGAAGACAAGGCCAAGCTTTTATAGACAGAGCTGTTGTTTATGAGATGTACAACCAGAGCCCAGTCTATAAACCTTTCTGTACAGAGACAGGGTTAAGACACTACAGTCAAAAAGACAAATGCAAAATTAACTGAGCCCTTGGACCACAGCCTGGACTAAACTGTTAGGCAGCGTTCTGCTTTTCATTCATACACATTTAGACACACTTGTCAGCTTTGGGCCTCCAATTTAGGTAGCAGCGAGACTTTTTTTTTTAAAAAAGCATCTTATTTTAAGGAAAGCAATGTCACTGACTTTTAATGTTTTAAGTACTTAGCCAGATGCAAAAAGAAACCCCAAAAGGCACCAGTTTATTTTTCAAATATCTCAAATGGCATCTAAGCTCCCTTCACACTCCAGTGTTAAAAATGCAATTCGTGTACACTAAGCATGGCTGAAATGTAAGCAAAGGCCTTCTTTTTTTGGAACTTTGGTCAACAGGGCTATAGATAAAATCAAGATTTTCCTCCTTTTAATGAAGAGGGGAAAAAAAGGCCATAACCTGATTGTGCAGTGAATTAAGCCTAGAGGCAGCCATTTGCTCCCCCCCGAGCAGGGGTGCAGGTGAGATGTGCTGCACCTCACCAAATGGTGTTATTCCTTGTTCCCTGCCCATAGGATGGCACTGTGCTGGATTTCCAGGTCACCTATATGAATTGTGTCACGTTGACTTTCATTAAGGAAAGGGGGTTTTTCTTTTCCTCTGTATCACGTTAGCCAGAGGCAAAACAGCATGTTTGTTCCACCTTGCCAGAGCTGGTCAGTGTGACACATCTGAGAGCAGTTCAAGTTTCGTATTAACATCAAGTTCTTGAGAAGTCCCAGAGTTGGAAGCAAAGTAGAAAAAGTTACTAGGGAAGGAGTTTCCAGCAAACATTTGAAAAAAAGAAAAGGATTAAACCACCACAGTCTGACAAAGTTGAGAGCGAAACCAAGACCAGAATGAATGTTCTGATCCCCAAATTATTGCCACCAGGTTAATATTATTACAGCTGAAAACTATGTTTACAAATTACCCCATGCTCCCCACATGCAACAGAAAGCTTCTGCCAAAGCTGCACTTTGCTGCTTTACTTAATGCAGTGCAACATAGCATTTTTATCACATGGAAAAATACATACTGACATGCACCCTTGTGCATGTGTCTCCTGGCAAGGGCCACAGGCAACAGAAAGGTCTTTAGAAGTCCCGAAGTTGGTTGGTGAGAAGAGCTCTCTTCAGCAAAGTACCAGCAGCAGGACCAATGCAGCACATCCAGCTCTGCCTCAGCTAGATTTCAGGACTAGGGACAAACACCTCAGAAGGATCATGTGAAAGTGGGACTCTTTGCCTCTGACCTGTCAGAAGCCAGAGGATGTCAGCGTGTCCAAGATAAAACTGTCTTCCAGTTGTCTGCTTGTACTATATTGCACATCAGTTGCTTGTTGCTACAGAACTGACAGTTCCTCTGAAGGAATCACTACGCTCAACAAGAACAGGCAAATTCTCTTATAAATATCTGCAGTCTCTGAGTCCTGAAAGCACGTGGGTCTGCAAGGGCACAGACGGAGCACAATGGAGATCATCACTGGTGGGGTGCAGTACTGTCACTGAGTCTAAAAAGTCAAGTCTCACCAGAATACAACAGACCAATTAAAAATCTGTGGTCTAGGAACAGTTGCAACAGGTAAACTTCAACAGACTCCCTTCCCAAAACAGGACGTGGCTGGACTGTATTACAGTCTGTGAGGAAGCTCTGGTACCATGTTTTTGTACTCAGTTTTCTGTCCATTTGGTTGACTGGTGCTAAAAACATATGCTTGGATTTATATCCATGTGCTTTATCCAGAAGAGGTCCTGCATTTAGATACTGAAAATGAGGGACCACAGTCCAGCACTTGTGTTCTATTAAAGCTTTTATTAGCTAGTTTAGCTTTTCCTCACATCATTTTTCCGAAATTCCTATAACAGTTCTTAATACCAAAGTAAAGAATTAAGTGTTCAAGTGAAGTTAGGGAAGAAAAAAAGAGCAGCAGCAGTTTGGCAATAAATCCTCAAATTACGGACTGCAACTTATTTAAGCCTCCTTTTTCTCCAGTAAGATTTTGTGCAACTCATCTGCATCCTCACTTGTTTTCACTCTTATTAGCATAGTGACAGGAACAGCTGGATTCTTCTCATCGATCGGTGGATTAGGAACACAAACTATAAGAACATTGTTTTTTCCGGTTCTTGTACATGGCATCTTAGATGGAATTAGAACATTCAACAGTATATTTCCTGCATTTGAGGAGGGAAAAAAATGATGATTAGCCATATTTCAGCTTTTACTGCAATACAGTGTTAGTATAGGTACTAACTAGAGATTAGGTGATGTTTGGAAGGAAGGCAATTCACAAACATAATTTATGTTTGTCTTCTTCTTCCCTAAGCATCTGTTCAAGGCCATTGTTCTCAGATTTCTTTCCTCACTAGAAATGAGAAAATCTCTGCAAATACTGCATCCTCCTTTTTTAAATGGAGGAACCTGAACATCAAATGACAGCAGAGACACACAGGAGAAAGGGACAAGGGAGAAGCAGCAAATGAGGAATCCAGTCACAGTGCTTAGTATATGCCAAGTTACTCATTCTGACCACTAGACACAGTTCATATGCAGAAGCAAAATGTTCTGATACAGACAGACATAATAATCTGGACAAACCAGGGTAAAACAGCCACTTTGTATTGCCAAACATACACCATAACCTTTTATTTCTTGCACTGCTTCATGTGCTCTCTTTTGTAATGCTCACTAGAGGCATCCAAGTGTTTGTCAGTACTCTAAATGATTTAGGAAAAAAAAGTAGAAAGGATTTCACCAATTGTATCTGTTAATGCTGTGTACAAAAGACCAAAAAAAAAAAAAATCTAATGGTTAGCAAGGAATTTTGACATCAAGACTTGTTACTGGGATAAATGTACTTACCTAAATTGGTATCTGCTCGTACTAAGAGTTGAGTTTTTTCATTTCCTGCTGGTTTTAAATGTAATGTTCCTACACCTTTTTCTTTAAATTCATTATCCTTTTTGTAGAACAGTTTGCACCTGTGGAGAAAAAAAAATCCCAAATCCATGTTAGTGCAGCCTTGTAGAGATGAAATACTAAGATATCTCCCAGATACATGTATCTATCTGACTCACAGTAGCAGTAATCAGGATTTAACATGCTGTGAGTAACCTAAATCTTTATTATTCTTGACCTTGTTTCATGTGCTAATGGACAGCACTTGCAGATCAAAGAGAAAGTGAATTCTTTCTTTCAGTTGTGAAATGATAAATGTATTACTTTCAGGGAAAAGTAAAAGGCACAGCAACCTGTACTCAGAGTCTGTGAGGAGCAATAAACGTTGGCTACTTTTAAAAAACACTAATTAGAAAGCCATAAGAACTTGCTGTATCATTCTGAAGTTATAATAGGACTTCAACATAAAATTTATAAACATCTTTTAAGTGAAGCTCTAATAAACCTAAAGCCATTCTAATAAAGTAGCACACGCTTTCTTTCAGATACAGCTAATGGCTTTTTGTAGCAGGAAAAATTCTGTGCTGAGTGTCAAGCAGACACACAGTTACTTGGACTACTGAACATACTTTGAAAAACTGCTTCTAGTAGAGCCACTTTCATTTTGAGCTTAAAAGCACAACTTGTTCACTCCTTTATATAATAATAATCAGCATTTTCCAGCTGAAGAGTCTTATTTTAAGCTATGCAAATCCACTCAGTGGATTTTCCACTAGTACGGTATAAAATTTCTGTGGTAAAGGCCTACTGTCCTACAATTTAACTGTACAAAACCTGATGAAGGCAGAAACATCTTCACTTGTAAAAAAGCTGATCATATGTACAATACAAACTATTAAGAGTTTTGTCCAAGATACAGAAGTATTTTAGCAAGATCTTACACACTTCTGCCTGTAATTAAATTTTTTTACAAGTTCATATTCTATGTGGATTCCTAACAAGCTTTATTAATTAGGAAGTCAGGAACATGTCATTAAGTGGGCACTGCAGTGGTGAAGAATAGCAATATGCAGGTATTAATTTTACTTTCCAAGTTAAACTCACTTCTTTGAGTAGAAAGCATCATCTTCTTTTATTTCATTAACAATGACTTTTGGTGGCTCCTCTTCCTCTTCTTCCCCTCCTTTAAAATGAAAGTTTTAATATGTTAATGTTGTGAGCACAGATTTTGGCACTGTATTGGAAGTCCCTTATGCCCACCATGGTTGACATGGACACGTGTCTGTGACAGCCAGAACATCTTTCAGTACATGTGTACCCTGCAGCAGCTTCAGCTACAGAAAAAAAAAAGGGTTACTTGCTTTTCATTCAGCTCTTAAAGCAACTTCATCCTTACCTTCTGTTTAAGTGGGATGAAAATACCCAATCCATACCAAACAATCAAAGGCCAACAATATAAACCTTAGTAAGTTAAAAGCTTCTGTCAGTTTTCACATTTCAAAGACTATGCTCCAAAATTGGGCTCAAGTAAGGCACAACATATACTTCCAAGAGCCAGGTTTAATTTGGGGGAACAAGCTGCAGGATGACAGGTAAGACAGTGTCAGATTATGCCTTTCCAGCCTCTCAGCTACTGGGATTTTTATCAGCCTATAGTATCCAGCACAGGTGAAGAGCAGAGTAAAGCTGTCAGGTACTATGTAACTTTGTTGGCCTCCTTACAGTCTATTAAGTAAAATGGACTAAATTGTTCTGTATCTCATGCTTTCTACTGCAGGGATCTCTTGATAAACCTACTAGGAAAAGTAGTGGAATTGAGAAGTCCAGCAGGCTCAAAGGTGCTTTATATCAGCTGCTTTAAATTTCACCAATTCAAGTTCTGTCCTCAGATAATATAAAGTATAAATCTGACAAGCATGTAAGTTTTGATAAGCACATATTTTTGATGTTGCTTACATAAGGCTGGGTTCTCCTGATAAGGGGTATAATTCTGCACAAATTCAAGAATGATGAGGATCACAGAATATAGAATTTCCTGAGTTGGAAATGATCCATCAGGATCATCGAGTCCAACTCCTGGCCCTGCCCAGAACACCCCAACAATCCCCCCCTGTGCCTGAGAGTGCTGCCCAAATGCTCCTGGAGCTCTGGCAGCCTTGGGGCTGTGACCATTGCCTGGGGAGCCTGTTCAGTGCCCAACACCCTGTGGGGGAAGAACCTTTCCCTGGCATCCACCCTAAACCTCCGCTAACATTACACCATGCCATCATCTCGATGAACTTAATATTGCATTTTTTTAGTATTCTTTAGTCACATACACTCACAGCTGACCATTAAAATAACTGTAAATAGAAATACATAGAATTTACCTTTGTCATCACTATTGCCACTGTCTGTCTGGGCTTCCAGTAAACTGGTGGATGCTTCAGTGACAGACTTAGCCTGGTTTGCATCTTTTCCAAACAAACCTGAATTCCCAGGAGAAAATGAGAAACTACTAAGTGTTCCTGAACCAAGGGAACCCAAAACAGAACTGTCAACACTCTTGCCAAAATTCAATGAGACAGTTGATGTAGCTCCTAACAATGGGTCTCTTTTTTCTGATGCAGCTTCAGGTTTTTTGTCTGAGGTATCCTCAGTTTTGTTGCTAAACAAAAAAGTGGAGCCTTGCTGGAGCTTTGGACTCCCAAACACAGGAACAACCCGCGGGCCAGGGGTCTTGCTGCTTTTGTTCTCTGAGCCGCTGTCACTGCTGCCTCCATGCTGCTGCTCAATGCTGGCCAAATACTGCTCGTAGTCCCTGAAGATGGGGGTCAGGTCGCACAGGGGGTTGGTGTTAACGTGCTTCACGATCCAGTCACGCACGGAGCAGTTGAGGGCAGCCAGCTGTTTGTGGTAGGTGCTGGAGCCATGGGCCGTGCTCAGTGCACTGCCAGATGAGCAGGGCTGGCTGTCACCGTTGGCTCTCGGGCTCACAGCGTTTTTCTCAGCAAACACAGCAGCACTGGGACCATTTGACATTGGGGATCCTGTTACAAGAAAAATCACAGAATTATAGGATATCCTGAGCTGGGAGGGACCCACCAGGATCATCGAGTCTGGCTCCTGGCCCTGCACAGACACCCCAACAATCCCACCCTGTGCATCCCTGAGAGCGTTGTCCAAATGCTCCGGGAGCTCTGGCAGCCTTGGGGCCATGACCATTCCCTGGGGAGCCTGTTCAGTGCCCAACACCCTGTGGGGGAAGAACCTTTCCCTGATACCCAACTTAACTTGTTTGGTTAATAAGCTCTGGTTTAAAAAAACAACACAACAAAATCACACAGATGCTTTGCTGACTCAGTGAGAAACGTGGCTTAGAACTTTTTTTTTTTAACCCAGAAAGCACAGCTGTCTTAAAAGCCTAACTAACGTGCTCAATATTTCTTAATCAAATCACTCATCCTTACTCAGCTGAGCTCCTTCTTTTGGGTCATCACACTGTGCCCCAGGTACTGCCATGCTGGTGAGCAGACTCAAGTTTTAATTTAGAGAAGTAAGTTAAGGATAGACAAAGTAGATAGAGCACACTAGCGTATGAAAAAAAAAATCCAAAGACATCTTGTACAGAACATTTACATACTGCCAAAAATCTAACAACTTCAGCAAGCTGTTAACTTACTAAATCAAAATACTCAACTTATCTCTTGCCATTTGTGCTTTAAACCACTAGCCCATAATTTTACAAGCTTTTGAGCACTTCTGTATAAAAACCCTAAAAAGCAAACTAGAAAAATTCTAATTGAATATTTCAGTTTCCCTTAGTTTATTCAAGCTTACTGAAATCTAAGTTACTGTGAAGTTTAAACTCCACCATTTCTATTCTATTGCATGGTGACTTCAAAATTCTGTGGTGGCAGGATTAACACTTCTGCATCACCAGCACAAAGGGGCAGAACTAATATTCCTCAGAGAATTCCAAAACATGAGAGCTCAACATGCCAAAGTACTTCAGATGTCTTAAAATGTAGGTATAACTGTAACAGATAAAATTAGTAAGACTGTCTGCAACATCAGATGTACAAGGAAAAAAAGATGAATACTTTAGCTATGCAGCATGTATTTTTTGTTTAAACTCAAAGAACTGGGACATGTTACCAGATGCTTTATACCTTTTACAGCCACTGCCTTCCATTTCCATCTGTGCCTAGAAAACTTTTACCTCCACTATTAGAAACTTGAATTTATTTGCCACTTTTTAAAATTGCATGCATGCGAAAACTTGTCCCTCCAGCACTCTAAAATAATAAGAAATCTTACAAAGAGGTATAAAGTCCCAAAACCTTAAAACACTATAAGATGGTCTAAATTTTGTTTTTTCACTACTAAAATAACCCTACAAATTTTATGACTGAAAGCGTTGATAAATATGTATGCTTATTTAAAACTTACCAAATGCTGATTGTGTTTCAGAGGTGCTCTTCAAACTGCTGAAAGGAGGAGTACTAGAGACACTACTGCTTCCATTAGACAGCCCTTCCAAAGGCTTTATTCCTGCACCATTACCAAATCCACTGAAGCCACCTCCTCCTTTTCCAGAAGGCAATACAAAGCCTTTAAACCCTTTAAAAGCTCCTCCACCTTCAGACTGGGGAGAAAAAAAAAAGAGACAACCAGTTACATACATCTCCACACAAATTTTATCCCCACTTAATATTCCTGATATCCTCAGTTTATTTTTCCCTAGTTCAGCATGTCATTCCATGCATTACTGTGTCAGCTATGCAAACAAAATTAACAGCTTCCTTATGACACACACTGCTACTGTTTTTAGAAGACTCAGATGTTTGGTATGAAAATAAACTGGCCTAGGATGTGCATACATGGAAGAGCTGTAGATGTGATTGACTACCTATTAGACATTCACAGCATCTTGTTTTCTTTAAATAATTACACAGGATTATGCAATTTTCAAAAACTTTTAGCATTTACAATGGCAATCAAGAGCCCAATACTTTAATCCACTCATCACTCTGGACTCACCTATGAAACCTCTTGTGATTTACCCAAAATATCCTGTGACTGATGGAAGACTGTACATGACCACAAAATACCTATCTCTGCAACCCTTTCATTACCCAGCTCTGATCACTGTCTTTGCAACCATATTATTTTATGGTATAGTTTCTTACATGTTTCTAAAACACAAAGTATGATCAACATGCAAAAGCACTGCAACTTTTAGGTCTTTGGAGGTAATGAATTTTTATTACTGGACGTGAACTTTCAGTGTCTCTGGGAAACCATCAGAGAAGAACTGCTTCTGAGCTTCATCTGCTTTTGCCATTGAAGAAATGGCAAAGCTTGTAAATTTTAGGCTGTATTTCAGTATCTGACCATGTGGTTATGGGTCTCTGCTTCCTTTTGTGCTCTCTTTTCCAGGGCAGTCCTCTGCTTCTCATTCCTAGGTAGGTGTTTTTATTGTTTCTCTCTGATCAATCCCACCTTTCTCTCTGGACCAGTTAAACTGCTGTCTTTTTCATTGCAGTATTCGCTTGCTCCATGTAGGAATGTTATTAAGTTTCTTTACCTTTTTTAAATATTTCACAGGTTTCTTAGACAACATCAGTTGTCCTATCATCTCTTCTGCATTTCAGACTTTGTGCAGCCTGTTGTCCTGGTTTTGGCTGGCATAGGCTTAGTTTTTTTCCCTAGTAGCTGGTACAGTGGTGTGGTTTGGATTCACGGTGAGACTGTTGGTAACATAAGGATGTTTTAGCTGGTGCTGAGCAGTGCTCACTGCAATCAAGGACTTCTCAGTGTCTCATGCTCTGCCAGTGAGCAGGACACAAGGAGCTGAAAGGGAGCACGGCCAGGACAGTGCCCTGAACACAGAATGTCATGGCCAGCACAGAAACTGGGAAGCAGGGGTGGCTGGGAGCAGCTAATCACTGCTTGGGGATGGGATGAGGTCAGTGGGTAGTGAGCAACTGTCCTCTGCATCACTGCTTTTTCTTGGGGTTTATTTAATTCTCTTTTTGTTGGTTCCCTCATTATCATTATATTTCAATCACTAACTGTTCTTATCTCAACCCAGGGGTTTTATCCTTTTTTCCGATTCTCCTCCTCATCCCACTAGGAGGAAGAGTGAGGGGCTGCATGGTCCTTAGCTGTCAGCCCAGTCTCCTGAGTACTTCTACAACCCACCTGGTCCCATTCCTCATTCTGTTCTGTTTTTCCTATTCCATTTGCCCCTGAATCTCTCCTGCTCAAGATGTAGTTTACGGGGTGTTTTTGCATCACCTCTTTCCAGTACAATCCTTTATTTAACTGTATCCTCTACCAGATTTGTGGCTAAAACTACTCAAGGCATTAGTGGGCTAATGAGCTTCCTCATTTACAGTGCTTGGACTGCAGAAGGAAAACCAAAAGCATAGGAGAAGGCTGTCTAGCTGTGCCTAGTCCCATCCAATCCTAAAGCAGTCTGTGTAACAGGTAAAGCTACAGGCCTATTTCTAACATGATGCATGCTCTGTTTAAAGGTTGCCTAGGAAAAATATATATACAACAAACCATTTGTCAAGGATTTCTGAAAGGACAACAATTTGATTGGACTGGGTTAATGCTTTCACAGCAACTAAACCCGTAACAAAGGCCAACCTCCTTTCAATTTTCAATTTGTTACTGCAAAGAGTAGATGGCACTACAGCTCTTGACAGGGAGGGAGAAAAAAAAAGTAGCAGCATTTCTTAACAAGACATGTTTTTCATTCTAAGAGCAGCTTAGTATTTGGGTGTTTACTAATATAGCTTCTGAGACATCCCCCAGCCCTCCAGTATGGATAACTAATAACTCTGCATATCCATACTTCCATCTCCGTAAAAATGGAAGTAAAGCAGTAAAAATGCTGTTTTACCCATTTGCAAAATACATTGTGTCTGAAACACTCTCTGTTTTTACTTCAAAAATATGCAAGAACACCCTTCTCACCCACTCAAACTAGTATTTTTTTGCCTTAGTCTTGTTCTTAGCATGGAACAGTAAAGCCAAAGCTCACATGCACATATGAGCTGGTGAGCTGAAAAGGTAATTTTATTCAGCATCACTTCAAACCCAAGGAAGTAAAAACCTGAGCATGACCTTTTATTTTGTAACTGAGTGAAACTCCAGCATTTATGTTCAGTGACTACATTACCTCTGACCCAACGTTTCGGCGCTTTGCTTTTTTGATAGCTCTGTTCTTCAGGACCTCTTCACTTGCCACAGAGAATGTTCCCACCTTGAAGAGGAAGTTTTGGAATCATTAGTGGAATACTCAAAATGCACAACATGAAGGGATGGCTGAGATCAGGTTTTGAACACAGCTCTAACACTGCTACCAAACAAACAAGGGACGAAGTTGAAAACCAACCCACTCCAAAAACACAGCACTGACATTAGCTTGCCAGCTACCTGAACGTGAGTTGATACTTGGAATACTCTTTCTGGTTCTGCACTACATTTCTCTTTGTGCTCTCTCCATTCTGTTACAACAAACAATGTAAGTTTTGCTTTTCTTTTTTAAAACACAGCTCTAAGCTCTCTCTGCTGAAGGGAATCTGTCAGTAACCTGGTTTGGAGCAGATATATGGAGATGTGGGTTCTAAGGCAACCTCCAGCAGCCTGCTGCAGTTCAAACACTAGCAAAGACAGCGAATGGCTCAGTACTACCCTGCAATAAATGAGGAAATTAGGTTTTCATATATTCAAATTCCTGGAAGAGTCAGTTTTCCTTCTTACATTTACAGGCCTAAGCATTTAATACTTTTAGTCAGACAAAAATTAAACCAGTTTTTTTAAACATGAGCCATAAGGAAGTGTGAGACATTAAAGGTGAAAATCTCTTTTTACAATCAGGTGAAACATACCACTTCAACTATTTGTCTAATTCCTTTGGCTGTGTGGGGCCATTCAGCTAAAATTCACATAGTTCTGAAATTAACTATTATTGACCCTCAAAAAAAACACTGGAGGTATACAGAGCATTTATCTCCAGAAATCAAATCTGCTTTTCTTATAAATTCAATAAGTACCTATCACACATCTGAAGAGTCCAAAAGCATTTTTACAATGTGTATTTTACCTCTTCAGCTTCATCCTCCTGGTCCCAGTTTCGGTCAGTCAGTTCCTTCTCTGCAATTCTCTTTGCCATTTTTCCACACCTGCATAAAAGAAACAAAAAATCCTAGAAAGAATTGCACAGAAACTAAATTCTAAGTAGTGATCTTCAATTTGTATTCTTAGAACAAAAAACCAGGAACTGCAGTTCATGTAGAAGCAGGTCAAAATTGGAATGACAATTGAAAACCAAGTGTTGTGGCAAAAGCAATCAGCAGCACTTGAGATTAAAGTTGTAGTGATCAGCCATATTCAATCTTAAAGCAACAATAGAAATGTACAGTTCAGTTATGGGATACATTTTCTTTAGCAGCTAGAAAAATTCCTTTCAGAACATATTCTCTCATTCTGAAGGGCTACAAAAACCCCGAAGCTGTCGTTAAAACACTCCATATTCCACTCCACATCGCTGCCTCAGGATACCCATGCGAGCAGCAAGAAAAAAGTAAGTCGCTTTATAACATCAAAAATAAATACTAATGAGGACCTGCTGAACCAACTGAGCAGAGAGCTTAGTTAAGACTGAAGACAATGCTCTCCTTTAAAAACCTGGACTGGTAGGCCATTACTAATTTGAAAAAAATTACAAATAAATGAGACTGGCTTTCCTACAAAGGACATATAAGTCACGCCATGGATTTCAGAGCAATTACAGTAAGCAGAGAAATCAACATTTTTCTGGTTATCTCTGTGACGTAAAGCAGAATCAGCTTTGCAGAAGGAACGTCTCTAACTGTTCTGAGTCCCATTTTACTAAACTACAACTGTGTACAAAAAAAAAAAAGCTGTGTACAAAACCAAGGAAAGAAAACATGGTAGTTGGATTCAATCTAAAAAACCTGGCAAGAAATTACACTATTGGTATTTTATATGAAAAATGAGGTTTTTTACTAATTACGGTTATATCTTCTGACACTAAATATGAAAACTTTCCAAAGGAAATATGTAGTTCTGTTGCAATTTAAATCTCAAGCAAGCACAAAAATTAAAACTCTTCCAAAAAAGAAAAAAAAAAAAAAAAGAAAAAAAAAATCCACAAATAGCTGAATTTCAGAGCCAGAAATTGTAACAATATATTGTTGCAGGCTATCTTGTTTATATGTTGAAATGTTTTAGAACAGTAAATCCAGCAGTACAGCAGTCTTGGAGACCACACATCCAAGTCTGAATTTTGTCTGACATACATCACAAATAAGGTCAAGTTACTACAGCTTCTGGAAGTAGAGGGACAAAGATTAGCCTCTGAATACATATTTAAATTCCCTAATCCACACTGTCCTGAAAGTAGATATCCTTGCTTGATCCCTGGGAGACTATTTCAATCTAACCCTAAAGCTAAAAAAGAAGCAATTTTATTTTAAGTCACCTTTATTTAAATTATTGTTTCATTACTTTATTTTTATACAGAATTTATTATATTATGTAATACATTTTAAGTTTTAATAAATAAAAGTATTCTGTATATATATTCTGCGAATATTCACAATATGTACATAATATACTGTAACATTATTTAAATTATTTTGATTATTACATTAAATATTTGGGTTATTAAGAGCACATTAACTACAAAGCCTGTCCCCCACCAAAAGAGGGAAAACCTTGTTGACCTGGGTTCCAGGTTCTCTGCACCCACCTGTGTTTACACAGTTTCTCTTCAAAAGCACTGTAGAGGATCTAACAAACATTAATCTAACATGAATCTCACAGAGAACCTGAATCTATCTATCTATAGTGTATTCTATCCCCTGAAACCAGAACCAACACAAACCTGTATCTGGTTGGTGCTCACCAACTTCACGAAGTTTCAGGAGCACATGTTCTGAACAGGCTGAGATGGAACTATTTTGAAAAACGTATTAAAGAAACACAGAATATGCTGAGTTGAAAGGGACCCACAGAGATCACTGAATCCAACTCCTGGCCCTGCACAGACAGCCCAACAATCCCACCCTGTGCATCCCTGGGAGCGTTGTCCAAACACTCCTGGAGCTCTGGCAGCCTTGGGGCTGTGA
>JANRGV010073425.1:0-17292 GCA_024734035.1 Alethe castanea
CAACTGAAAGGATATACTTTTTATGTTTCAGAGAAACAAGGATTGGCAAAGAGAAGACAGAAAAACCTGTGAAGTGATTGCATGTGCAGATTTCACTTTCTCAGAGCTGGTGAGAGGAATTATTGAGTCATTACAGCAGTTAATTTAGGAAATGATTTTAAAAAACCTTTCAATTTATGTTGCCACAAATTATGATATAAATATAATGTTTGTAATGGCATAAAAATAGTAATGGTAAAAATGTAGTATAAAGATTTTGTTTAACTCTACTGATGGATATTTTAACAAATTTTTAATGAGTCTTATGTTACATTGAAGTTGTCTAGATCCATATTTAACTCTTCTCCTTAAAGTACTCTTTTTCTGAAGAACTAGAGAGAGTAATCTCATGAGTGGCTTTACTAATGGAAGGTAATGATCACAGGCCAGGTGAAAACTGAAGCTCTTTGACACATTGCAATGACCTGCCCTGGAGGTGGGGTATTTAAGGTTTGGTTAATGGATCCCTTGGGACAGATTGGAGTGAAACCACACAGAATGGTTGGTTTTTACAAATATATTTGCATATTTGAAAAGAAGTATGTGGTTTCTTTGTTATTACCTATAGAAATATAACAATATATAAGGAAGAGAAAGAAAGTGTAAGAACGGTTAAGAGTAGATAATGGAAAGATACCACCACCCCTGGACAGCCACTTGATTGTTGCAATTTAGATGTCCATTGGTCCATGTGGTGGTCACAGTCTTGAACCATCAGGGATTGGGAAAGCCCCATGAAACATAAAGTTCAGGGGGTTAATATGCACTCAGGTTCAGGTGGGAATGCCAAGGTACCTCCAGGGGAATTTTACTGGGGGAGTTGTGGGAGTGTCTGATGTAACACTGTAGATCATGCACAGTCCTCTGGTGGATGGCCCCAGAAATGAGTCTGGGGGTGCTTTGGGAATATTTGATGGCTTATGATCGCTTTTAAGGCTTGGAACTTGCCTCTTAGATTTGCATAGTTGATCCAGTTTTGTCTTGTCAGAAGGGATGAATAGGATGAATACATTCAGTCTTACATTTGAATGTCCAACAAATCCCCCAGGGGGTCGGTAGGGAGGACATTGCCACATTGGGATAAAAAACATTATCCTACCAACTTCTTAGTAGCCTTTTCTCTTATATGGCTCAAATGTTATCAGTCTGAGCTTTTCAGGGACACTATATTGCAAGACTCATCCAGTTTATCGAAACAAAGGTTAGTTTGTCATCCTTCAGTGGTGGATGCACACCTAGGCAATTTTTATGGAGATCAGAGGTTTCACCACTTCATATCCAAAAACTCTTCTCCTCCCCCTAAGCTGGGGTGTTGCAAACCTGGCCACAACAAAGCACTTGCTGTTTTCACAAAAGGTCGATTGCTTGAGCCATTAACCCGTACAATTTCAGTCTCTCATACATATCTGAAAATTAACTTTATAAAAATAATTCCTTCCAAAACACTGAATTTGATTGATCCTATGAATGCTTGTTAGAATGGCAATTATTTGGAATGTGATAAAAAGGAAAGTGGAGAAGGAAGACAGGAAAACAGAACATTTTCTTTACTGAATAATAAAGACTTACTTTGACTTTTATTGCTTGAGAAGACACAAACTTAAATGTACATTGAAACTTCATTATACTGAAATGCTGAAGAAGCAGCAGATCTGTTTCATAATGGAGACTCTTCTTTCAAGCAAGTCTAAGTCTTTAAAACACTCTGCATGTAATGGTTGGATAATCATGTGCTGATTTAAGCGGTTTATTTCTTCAGAAAGCTGGTAATAGCAGAAATACCAAAATGTGTTGCAGTAGTTCTGAAATGGAGCTTCATTTGTCTTGTGAGTATGAAATAAATCAAAAGGTATACTGCTAATAGTGACATGCACTGATTCATTGCTTTTGATGCCACCTTTCATTTTAAATTAGCACTGAAGTTTCAATACCTTTGGCTCTGTAAACCTGCTAGCCTTGCTTTGTCACTTTTATTCCTTTTGTAGTGTTGTCAAACAGAGGAATTCAGAGTTGGAATTCTACTTGAAATTAAGCTTACAGTCAAAAAGAAAAAATAATGCCAGACACCCTGAAACTTGGCTCCTCCAAGAGTTCTGCAAGATTGGACTTGAATATGACTGCTGAATTTTCACTGCTGCCTTAAAAAGTTCACATAAGAAATTTATTACAAATGTTCCTTAGAGGAGATCTGTGTACCTGGCATTTTATACTCAATGAGACCTGCAAATGAAAGCACAAATACAAATAATAAAAAAAGTAAAAAATGCTTAACAGTCTTCTCTTTTAAAAATTACAATGCTTGAATATCTTCCAGAATCTACCTCATCATATTTTCACAAAAGATAAGCAAATCCATAAATTTCAGTTTCAGAATATGACATATAGTTTCTGTCCATAATTCTATAATCATTTTAAACTAAAACACCATCTGAAATAAATCTATTGATCAATTCTATTGTATAAACTAATACATAGAACATGTGGTTTATTATGAAAATATAATTGGAAATTCAAACACCATGCATTTAAAAATGCATAGTTAATCCCAATGCTTGGAATTTCCTCTGAGATTTTTCTTGGATTCATATTCGTACCCTTTAATGTATCAAATATAGTCTCACAGGCAGCAGTTTATCTGTAATCCCTAGCTTCAGGGTGTGACATTCTTAAATAGATTTTTAGAAAATCTTCTGTTAAAATTTGATAACCATTAAACATATGCCTCTACAAATTTGCATCCAGTCATGCCTGATTGCATTTCACTGCATTCCCAACATGAGAGCAATGAAGTGATGTTAGACAACAGCTATAGTATTAAGACATATACAAATTTGAGTTCTGTATTTTCCTTAATATTTTTCAATTTATTTGATTACTCTTTTCCTCTTAATGACATGGGCAATTTTCTACAAACAGAAAACAACACAGTCCTGATTTACTGAAGGTATGCTAAAAAGGTTGTTAAACTTTTAACAAAGAAACTGATATATAGCTAAAATTAGGATATTTACACATATGAAGTCAAGATTTCTTAAAATCACCTTTTCTGTAAGAGAAGGCTTTCGTAGGGAAGGCTTAAGTTAGCAAGAACCTTTTCTAGAAATAGAGTAACTACAACATAAAAGCTCCTCTTGTATTATGAGTTGCATCTATGTGAGGAAATATGTCTCTATTCATGGATCACCACAGACAGAAGAATATGTGCCAGGCAGAAAGTGATGTTAGTAATGAAATTAAAAATAGCATATCTTCTCCGGTTCTATCCACATCAAATAGAAACCAAATATAAAGCTGTGAGATGAACAGATGATTTTTTCTGTCTTCCCTTTCATCTTGCAAGATCGAACGATGAATTAGGTGATACATTGCTCAGAAGGGAAAGGCTCTCGGAAAAAATTGAAGGAGAAATTAAAATTGAATGATTTGTAAGCACAGAAATGAAGAAGAGTTACTAAACCTGAAATCTCAAATGTCCCATCATGTATTTTAGGTGCTCTTTCTGATAGCTGCAGTGATTGAGGAGGCTCAGGGTGACCTTATCATTCGATGCTTACCTGAAAGGAGGGTGTAGCCAGGTGAGTGTCAGCTTCTTTTCACTGGCAACCAGCAACAGGATGAGAGGACCTAGTCTTAAGCTGCACCAGGATAGGTTTAGTTTGGGCATGAGGAGGGATTTCTTCACAGAAACAGTTGTTAAGCCTTGGAATGGGGTGCCCAGGAAGGTGGTGATCCCTATCCCTGGAGGTGTTAAGGGAAAGATGGATGCAGCACTCAGTGCCACGGTATAGTTGATATGGAGGTTTTTGTCATAGGTTGGACTCAATGATCTCGAAGGTCTTTTCTGAGATGATTCTGTGATGTCTCAGGGTACAGAAATGAGGAGGAATGAAAACCTCTTGTTTTCCATGTCATTGAAGCAAAGACAGTATTCTACTGGCTCAACACAGAAATGCATGAAAAACCCAACACTATAATGCCTTATGAAATAACATTTTTTTTTCTCACAGCTATTTCATGAACCTGACAATGTGGTTTTTAGTTACAGTGGAGAACCTCTTAAATTTTCATGCTTAATCCAAATTATTATTGAAGAGTGCTGTGGATTTTTTCCCTCTGGCTTCTATGAATGTGTTTCCTTGTTAAACTAACATACAAAATGAGCTATGGCTGGCACACAATTATATTTCGCCTCATATCATTTGAGATTAATTCAATATCACATGTGGAAGCTGTGAGCTTGCTGCCCATAAGATAGACAGACCCATAGTGCCCAGTCAGAGGAACCAATGAAACCCTGAAATGAGTTTTAAAGAGGATTTTGAGATCTCAGCTACTGCATAAAAAAATAAAGCGACCCAAAAAATCTGTTTTGTATGTGAATTACAGCTACACCAGTTTTCTTTTAGTTTTTTTATCTGGTTTGTTTGTTTCTTTCTTTTTTTTTCTGACATACATAACTATTGTTTGGGTCTTCTTGTATTTAAATAGTTACCTTAAAACATGTTAATGATACCTGGAATCTGTTATATTGTCTTTGACATTGGCTGGATTTTGAACTAATGAGAAATCTAAGACTAGATGAACACATACAATTTATGATGAGTTTGTTTATTCATATTTTATTGCTTTGATCTTCACAGCTCCAGTTTTTGTGTATCTTTTGCAGTTTATTCTGTTTTGAACAGCTGCCAAAATTCTAATTGAGAATGTAACAATCTAATCCTTTGTCCTGTTTGCCATGCCACCTCACCCAGACCTGATAATGTGGTTTTGCAAAAGAGAACAGCAAGGAAATACACTCCAGGAGAAAGGCCAGTGATATGGATGCAGATTTGAGATAGGAGAATATCTGGAAATCCTGAAAACATGCTTTTGGAGAGCAGTGCCGCCTCTTCACTAACATGCACCCTTCCTGCTCATTTGCCCACCCTGTTTTCAACATTACTTATACTCTATATTAAGGGATGTCTATCACAACATGGAACCCAAACAGATACTGTGCATATCTAGAAAGACAGAGAGCACAGTCTTGTATGTGTGGTTTTACTTATTTGTTCATTGTGTATATGCAAAGGCTGTGTTAAGGCCCTTATTAATTAATTTACTGCCCATGGATTCCATTAAGGTGTAAGATGGTTAGAGCTTCCACCAAGGGCTAGGATGTTTAGGGTATGAATTCCTTAATGTGCTATATCTCAGACATCTATGGTATATGATGTTAAACTGGAATTCTCAATCACCCAATGTATATTTTGAATGTCCTGTGTTGACCTATATTTCTTTAGAGTGTTCATACATGTTTATCTCCTTTCTTATATTTATCCTTTCTCTTTGACTCCATATTTTAAAGAATTTTTTTTCATTGAACTACTTTTCCTTCAGTCTTAGCTGATATAACCAACTGTTAGTGCCTCTGACATGATTCCAAAAATTTCAGTTATTTGTCTGGATCTGGTGGTTTTCAGGTTATGGTTTTTTGCAGAGGATTGCTATTTTTTATTTAGATTTTTTTTCTGTGTGTGTTTTTGATGGTGATGGCGGGATTTAGGAGGTGGTTTTTATGTGTGAGGGGTTTTTTGATGGTGTTTTGGGGTTTGGGATTTTTTTGTTTGTTTGAGTTTTGTTCAGCTGTAGTAGTTGTTAGGTTTTCATGTTTTCCAGAAGTGCCACCAGCAGAAAATATTTAAGCACATGAAATTATAACCACGTACTCCATTAGGAGTAAAACTGTTTGTCTAAAACCTACCATAAAAAAGGAATAGGTCGATTTTCCTGAAAGTGTATATCTCTGTGTCAAACATTAATTTTACAGTGATTCAAATGAAAGGGAAGGATCGTACTTGAATGCATTTAAATAAATCTTCGAAATTTTCAATCTGCCAATATCTGTAAAACACAAGCAGTTTGAATTTCAGCAACAAGAGCTTTATCACTATAGGTCAAATCTACAATGTTCTGGACAAAGAAAGATTGTGGTATTTTTGTTTCTGGTATCAGCAGGAAAATGTGAAACTACTTGGAAAACATAATAGCAGCTTTTTTCTTTTATTACTTAAGACATAGAGACTGCAGCAGAATTACAGAATGTCCAATGACAAATGTAGGATACAGCAAAAAAGGCTTGGTTGATTTCTGTGGTGATTTGTCCTGCTGTGTCATAACTATTATCCTTTATTCCAGTGTAAAGACATTCTTCAGCTTTTTTTGAGAATCATTTTAGTGTTCAAATCCTATTCAGCTTTACATTTGGGATTAAATATTGTTGCTGTCTTTCTGTCATGAGAGGATGTTTCTTCAGGCCATATACTGGAAAAAAATATTTTCATTGCGAATAATAGTTATAAATGTCATTTGAAATCTATTAGTCAACCTTCTTCAAGTGTTTTCTAATAGTTTCAAGTCTGTAGATAAAGCTGAAATTAATTTCCTCAGTGATCAGACTGTAGAACGAAAAATATTTAAGGCAAGGTGAGTATAAGAATATGATGACATCAAGGATAATATAGGTTAATCTGAATAACATGAGGCTAATTTGTGTTGGCGCCAATACTAGTGTTAATGAAAATTATTTCCAAATACTGATTGTTGAGATTGGTGATTCTTTATTTCCCCTGTCTGTTTTACACTGTTTCCATCTCCCCCTGCAAAATTACTCAATTGACATTAGGGTTTTCCGATTACTCCTTGATCAGATTCATAACAGAGATAGCTCTGATCTGTATCAGGCTTTTTGTAACGCCAAAAATATTGGTCAAACCCCAGAGGGGGAATTTTGGTGTACTTCAGCCATTTTTCCATTCCCTGGGATCACTATACTCTATACCTTAGCCAGAGCCCCTATGGACTGCAGTTCCTTAAGTGTGAAATTATCTATGGACTGAGGTTAAATGCAGCAAATCATTTCCATAAACACAAATGGAGAAATACTGCAACATTACTGAATGTTTGCCAGGTGCCCCCACAGCTGCTTTATTGTCCCCCTTCTCAGCTGGACAGGGGAGACAAAACATTAAAAAAAAAGTTTATGGATCTAGATAAGGATAGGGAGACATCACTCAGAATTATGGGCAAGGCAGATCTGTCCTGTGGAAATCATTTTAATTTATTACGAATCAATCAAAATAATGAGAAATCAAAGAAAATCTTGAAAAATACTTTCCACCCACACCTCTCTTCTTAACCTGGCATCACTCACCACTTTATCTACCCTCTCACTCCCAGCAGCACAGGGGAACAGGGAATGGGGCCTGTGAACAGTTCATCACATATTGTGTCTGCCACTCCTTCCTCCTTTCTGGAAGGACTCCTCAAACTCTTTCCCTGGTCCACCATGGGATTAATCCCTTAGGAGACTGTCCTCCACGAACTTCTCCAGCACAGCTCCTTCCAACAGTCTGCATTTGTTCATCAACTGATGTGGTGTGGGTTCTGCCCATGGGTTGCAGTCCTTCAGGAGCAGACTTCTGCAGTACAGTCTCCTCCCTCCATGTGTCCTGCTAGAAGCCTGCTCCAGTTCAGTCTTCTCATGGAATCACAGCCTCCTTCAGGCATCCACCTGTTCCAGCATGGGGTCCTTCAGGGGCTGCAGGTGGATCACTAGATCCATCACAGAGCTCCAGGGGCTGCAGGGGCACAGCTGCCTCACCCTGCTCTGTGCCACCGGCTGCAGCAGGATCTCTGCTCCAGCACCTGGTGCACTCCTCTTGCTTCTTCCTCACTCACCTGGGAGGATGCATACATGTTGTTGCCATATTCTCACTCCTCTCTCCACTGCTGTTACTTCAAGTAGTTTTTTTCCCTTTCTTGAATACATTACTACAGATGTGCTCTTGCTGTCACTGATGGTCTTGGCCAGTAGCCAGTCTGTCTTGGAGTCAGCTGGCGTTGGCTCTGTTAGACATGGGGGAAGCTTTCAGCAGCTTCCTCACATGTCCCCAGCCTGCCTCATAAGCCAAATACAATTGTATTTTTACACTTTCAGAAGTGGATTATATACACTGTATACACTGAAAGGAAATTAATCTCACTGAAAAAATAAGTTTTACAATTGTGTATATTCCTAAGCATAATTTCCATTTGCTTGATGCACAGCAGAAGTTTGTCCCAATATATCCTTTGTCTTGAGATTATTCTCCCCAAGGCAGTTCCAGGGCTTCTTTTCTTTTAAGTTCCTATTAATTTTTCTCTACCTTCTTCAAAAGAGTTTTCACAACACAGCAGCATTGAATTTTGGCAACTTATTTCTCAGGTGAATTACTTGAGAATGAACAAGAGCATTGTCTTTGTTACCTGGTGAATATTTTCTTTCTGTAAAAGGATTCAGCGGAAAAGTAAAAAAAATAATTTCATCTTAGACCAACAGAAATTGTCTGAACTCTCAAACCCAATCCTTCATGCACACATATCTGTAGAGAACATAGGAGCTGTAGACAATGACTGATCAGAAAGTGGATCATGTATAATAATGCATGACAGCATGCGACAACACTCCATGGGCTCATGCAGAAAGTGTATACTGGTTAATGTGGAAGAGAAACATCTGATCAGTGTTTTAAGTCAGCAGCCTTAAGTCAGGATCCCAAACCCAAATTACATAAGGCAACTTTACAAGTAGAGGTGAATCTGATGAAAAATAAATACTTGATTTCTGTTGAAATGCGCAGCTTGCATTCTGAAGTGTTGTCGACATAGGGATATCTGTGTGGCCAAGAGATCATTGTAATTTTTCTTCCCAAAGTTGAACACATCTTAGTATTTTAAGGCTGTAGGAATTTGTATATACACACACATATATATATATGTATATGTGTATATAGACCTCAGTGAGGTCTGAAACACTTAGGGTTAGACCTACACATGAACGTTGTCAGTACAATTCTGACCTTTCCTCCTAATTTCTCGCTATGTTTCCTTAGAGTGAATTCCTCAAAAATTCAGATATCCTCAGCTTTATCAACTGGTAAGTTTATGCTCATGATTTGATAAGAACTTACAGTAGAAGTTAGACAAGGTTTAAACTTGGAGGGATTTTTAAGAAAACCAGTCCTTACTATAATATACAAAACTTTCAGGAGGGTTTCAGTAGATTTTAAATTCCTGAACTGTATTGTGTTTTTATCAGTTTCTTGTAGCATTTTGATTTGAAATTGCATTGAAGATTCAAATTCAAAATCTAAAAATTGTTTTTCTGTTTTTGTTTTTCTCTATTCAGCAGGACTCCTCAACAAATGTCTCATATCTTGTGGATGTACGTATCAGTACATAGCAGCATGGAGGACTAAAGCTTCTGCTCTTACTGGCACACGTGAATTTTCTTGTAACTATATGTATTTTTTTTATTACTGTCCCAAAGTAATTCATTCTTCAGCATATGCAACTTGTTTACAACAGATAAATCAATTTGAAAAGAAAACTCAGTCATCTGCTTTTGATCTGAATTATAATTCCATGGTGTAGTGAAAAACAATTTCATTTTAGACAGCATTCTTTTATTACTATCACAAAACACTTTAAGAGCTAAGTCAATCACTAGCTTAAAAAAAGAAGGTATTAAGGTGAGATTTAGAATAGAAAATGTGCAAATGGATCAGAGAATCAGAGCACTGCAGACATGTAAAAAACTATTCATGTACCTTTAGCTGCAGAATAAGTTGGAAGACAATAATTATTCTAGCTTGAGAAAAAAAAACAGAGTAGAGAGAGTTTATTTGCTGTAAGCTCATTCATATGGTTCACATCACTATAATTTTCCATGCCTCCTTAGGCCCACACAGTACATAATTTTTCTTCTTTTTTTTTTTCCTTTTTTTCCAATGTAATTTATTATGCATTGTCCTTATGTTGCTCTTGTAGCAAAATGAGGGTCAAAGATTTGGACTTTTAAGTTTGACAATATAATGAGGTTGCCATCAACTGGTCATGTTCAGGAATGAACTGTAAATTAATGGGCTGCTTGCTGGGGAAGACAAAAACCGGTATTCTGAGAGCAGTAGAGGGTATGGCTGACAAATCCATCAGATTTCCCTCTCTGCTAGGAAGCTGTTAAAGAATTTTTCCGTGGGAAGGCATGAAGTGTGGTAGGAAGCCTGAGAGAAAAAGAGCTAAAATTTAACTGAGTTGTTTCTTCAGAAAAATAGTCCATAGACCTGTGAACAGTAGTGCCCTACCCTGTCCCTTACCTGGGTGGTATACAGTATCTTCTAACAAGGTTGGTAGTTTAACAACCTAGGATATGCATTTAGTTTATCCCCAAAAATCACACGGGCTTTTTATCTCTTTCTGCTTCCTTGATGTAGGTTGTAATCTAGGACACAAAGTTATGTATTTGCAAAGGGCGATAGAGATCTCTGTTGATCAGATATCTTGACTCTGTTGGAAAAGAGAAATTTGGCAACCCGTTGTAGCTTAAACAGATACCCAAGAATATTTTCTGAGCAGAAGTGTGATTTCTAGATTTTATAGTGTATTTATTATTGTAAATTCAAATAAATTTATCTTCTATGAACTTGGCTTAAGGAAAACACCCAGCT
This sequence comes from Alethe castanea, assembly GCA_024734035.1. Lineage (NCBI taxonomy): Eukaryota > Metazoa > Chordata > Aves > Passeriformes > Muscicapidae > Alethe > Alethe castanea. The sequence goes on from JANRGV010073425.1 coordinate 10,569, forward strand.
TTTAGAACTATGGAGTGAGGCCTTCCCAACTCACATGTGTGAGCATGTCATGGATTTAGCTACTTTTGCCTTATTAGTTTTACAGTTAGAAAACAAACTCACAAAAGGCATTCAATGGCTATCTTCAAATACTAAAGTAGCCAAGTGATCCAAAGTAATTTACCTTCTCTTCAAATCACATATTTAAGGCTGGGATTAAGTACCTGGTGGTATTTCTTGCAAAATTGTTATAGAATTATCATTTGTGGAGAAAATAGTGATCTCATATATTTCCTTTAATATTTTTACAATGACTTTAAACAATATTTACTACCATATTCAAGAGTGTACAATCATGTCAGAACTGGAGCTACCAGGGGTTTTTTTAAGGATAATGTCCAGAACTACCCTGTTGGAGTCAGTGAGTTTGGGGATTCTCTGAATTCTTCAGAAAGGAATCAAAGTGCAGGGACTGAACTAAAGCCTTTGGATGGGTTGAAGTATATTAAGTCACTCACACATAAAGTAGAGTTTTAAGTAGAAGTAAGCCAGTAAGTTTTAGTGTGAGCTCTAATGCTTTTAATAAGTAAAAGGTTTTGATGCCAGAGTAGCAGTGCAAGTTCTAGTTAAGGTTAAAAAACATACTGATGTTTTCAGTAGAGGCTCTAGGACCATCATTGGAGACAATACTTAGGCATAATAGAGCTATAGTAAGAATATTGCTTACATTTTTCAGATAGAACAAGATAGGTTGTATGCGTAGTTTATACGTAACCTAGCGTGCTAAGAAACTAGAATTCTAATAGGTTAAGGAGTGGTGGTTCGAGCTTGCATCCTAGCTTGTTGGAAAGATCCTATATAAGAGTTTATACTGGGGAGAGTTAGTACCTCTTCTGCCTTTTCTGCTTTTTCTGCCATTGCTTTTTGGTTTTGTTTGCTGTCAACACCTGAGAAGAAGATAGGAGCTGCTGCAGCAAGATTGGCCCCACCGGGACCTCAGGGAACAGCTTCTGCTTCTATTTAGGACTCCAAACTAAAACCTAGAACGGACTTTGATTTCTGTGACCGTGCCTTTTGAGACTGATGTGCTTCTGCAATAAATAACCTTTTAGCAACTATTAGCTGCTTCACTCATTTTAGAAGATAACTCAACAAAGTTGGTGCCTAGAGCACCGAAGGTCGTAACCTCACAGTACCCAACAGGCAGTTCTGTTCAAATTCTGTCAGAACAATATGAGACACTTGATACTGTGATCCTTGTTAGAGAATTGCAAAGATATTTTATAATTAAACAGTGATAACTAGCATTATAATACACATCAGTGGAAATATGAAAGATTTCTCAGTTTGATTAAGAAGAAGGGTTTGATTAAGGGTTCATGGAATAATTTTTATTCACAGAATATGAAACATGATATGGAAATGTGTTTTAACATAAGCATACTTCACCAGATTAAAAAACACAACTTCTGAAATTCAATTTGTTTTGAATAATATTTCTATAATCCTTCTATATAATATTTTCAGTTTTTGCTACCCAGTTCAAATGCTTATTTGTTCATAGAAAATAATTAGTCCGTCTATCTTGGTTTATAGCACCATTATTTAATCACATAAAAAGCCAATTCAGTTAAACAATATGATACTTTTTAGTTTTGCTCTGAAATCTGTGATTTATATACACTGGTAAGCCAGAGCATTTCTACTATGATGAGATTTGTGTGACAATAAACATTATAAACCATATATAAACTAAAACCAAAAAAAATTTAGTAATTTAAATTAGAATTCAAATATTCCCCCATTTTTCAAACCAATATTTCATCTATCTGAAAATATTTATTACACATTTTGACATATTTCTGATCTTCAGATTAAATATCAGTAATTTACTCAACTGTTTTTTCCATATAGATCATGATTTTTAGTGTATAAATCACTTTTCTTGCCTTTTACCAGAGTGCGCGGAAAGAATTCATTCATTTAAATGCAGACCAAACTGGACATCTTTCTTAAAATAAGGCTTTGTTAGTTTTTTCTAATTTCGTCTATAACATCTGCTCTTTTACAATGACTTGACTGTGTGGACCTATGATAATTTTGTTGTGTGCAGTGCAAGAGAGACAAAAGTGATATAGATAATGCTTAACCCTACCTTGAATGTGATAGATTATGTCCTCAGATCAGTTCCAGTGCTGAAAATCACATTCGATAAAATATAAAGGGTATTTATTTATTTTACCTTAATACACTTTTTAAAATAAAATGTGAACATGTAAGTCTGGAAGAGAATCCTTGTGTCAGCAAATCCAATTTACACTCCAAATTAGTGTAATTGTCATGTTCTCTCACTCAAAATGTATCAGCTTCCCATTTTAGAGATAACGTTTTTTTTCTAGCAGTCATGTTTATTAGGTATAGAAGATCCAAGCCTGATCACACCATAGTCAGGATGGAACCTTTCATTGCCTTCAATAATGCATGGCTAATTCTTAAGTTTTTTTCTAGAAGAATTCTGAACCAGAATTCAAACAGTTTTTTGGATATGCAAACTTACTTTCCCATACCTTTTCTTCTTGAAGCAGCAGATTCTAAAAATATTTGAGTTCTACATGTTAATTACATGTTGTTTAAACATATCTTTATTTTACAATTTAAGTTTCTTCTAGTTCCAGCACATTCCTTAGTTTTGTAATATGCAGAAAGACAAAGAGGATTATGTTTCTTTTCCATATAGCTTATTAATTCACAAATAACTTATTATGCTCCCTATTAATTGTTTCTGTAAATAATATAGCTCTAATATGTTCAAATCTTTTTCCAAACCAAGGTTTTAAGTAATTTTTCATCTCCTAATTTCAAATTAGCTTAATTTTTTGCTGTTTCTGTTCTGTATTTCTGGAGGTGGCAGAATCAAATATACAGCTCAAGACAAGTGCAGTCCACTCTTTTATCTAATGGCATTAATGTTATAGAAGGACACAAGACCACATTCTGCCAGTAGTGGTGCCCTGTAATGTGCTATTTCCACTGCCCCAAAGTTGCGATCGCACCCTTTGTTACTTTCACTATAGACTCTTCATCAAAGATAATGCTTTAAATATTCGCAGGGTAACATGAAGAAAATCACCTTCTGTTTTATCAGAAGCTGCATTTATCACAAATGGAAAATACGGTCCCGGAATCACTTAATCTTTTAGAGAATGAAAGAAAAAGTTACTGGGAAATTAATCTGCAATAAACGGAAGCTTCAAAATCTCTTTACAGTGCTGTTGGAGAAGGCTAAATAAAAATCTTTGGAAGAATATGTGATACAACCAACATTACTTGGATTTAATGAATGAGGAACAGAGGAAGCACATAAATTCTATGTCTGGAGCAAGAAAGGTTCGGCAGGCTATTGTAGGAAATTATGTTAAATATTATGGAGAACATGTTTAATATCTTTCAGTCTAATTAGTGTAATTCTTTGGCATAGGCTCAGCACAAATGTGCTGTAACTTTGAGGAAGTGCATTTGCCACCTACTAATGAATAGGTCTTTCAATAGTGAACTAATGCCCCCTTGCACTGCTCTATCAAATTTCCTGGGCACATTAGGCTCATTTCACATGTCAGGAGGCAGTGTGAAATGTATATCAAGCTGATTTGTGCTTAATCAGAAAATCTGGTAAGTACAACATCTTAATTTCTAAATGTTCAGTGTGCACTAAAGTTAAAACCTCCACATTTACAAATACAGCTCCTGTAGCTAGATAATTTTGGCTCATTCTGTTAAAAGGCAAAAAATTTCAGAGAGCTATGTAAATACCGAGATCTCTGATGTTTTGCACACAAAGCTGTAGGAGCCATCTATAGCCAAAGATCTTGCTAAGATTCTTCTCTACTGAGGAAACCAGTCAGTACCAGCTGTCTGCAGGAAATTATGGAGAAAATATTCAAAATTTCAGATACCTGCATGAGACACTGTAGCACGAAGAAGGGATCAGAAGGAAAACCCTAATACTAGGCATGGTTATTCACACTGAAGATCAATGAAAGGGTATTTTCAGTATAGGGAATAAAAACAGTTTATGGAGGTTAAGAACTCCAATGTAAACAGAAGTGAGTGTTAAGGAATAGTCAAAAGCTTGTGGCTGGATCTGAGGTTTTGCCCCAGGTCTGCTTCTAGACATAAAACTAGTCCTGACAAAAGGGCACTAGAGCATGACATTTCATTGCTGTGCTCAGTTATGGTGGTTGCAACAATGGCACAGCTGTTCTCTCCTCTCCACTTGCTGCAAGGACAACTTCCTATGATTGCTCCAAGAACAAGTGTGCTTACAATATTAGATAGATTAAATCTGTCTTCCTGGTAGCTGGAGTGAAACCTGAGGGGAAAATATTCACCATCTGAAAAGGCAACTGAATGGAAATTTGTAAGAGAATTGAAAGCAGACTGCATGGCTTAGCAGAGAACAAACTGAAATTAGAATATTTCAATAGGGGCTACTGATTATTTGAAATGAAAGATAATATTGTTTTGCACTGTTTTCCTGAAAACATGTTGAGAAGACATGGAAGTTGTATCCAGTTTTCCATATATTACAATTCAACATGTCAATCAGAGGCATGAAGGATGGATAAATGCCCAGAACAGTGCTGAAGCTGCCTCCAAACAACCAGGACATGGTGTGAGTGATTCAGTAAGTGCACACAGATGATCATGTTGCTCCAAGGTGTATTGATTTTGATTAGTAGATGTACCTGACTGAACAATATCTTGTTTATGGGAATGCTACAAATGTCAGACAGAGATATACAGTGGGTTTTGTTGAAAATGATGGCATGTATCTAACAGACAAAGAGCTTGATATCTACCTACAGCATGATGACCTCGGGTGAAACCAAGCTTAAGACTTTGGAGAAAAACTAAAATGTAGACATGACGCTGCCAATGGCAAGATGCAGTGCAACTGAACACCAGAGTTAAAGACTTCAAAAGAAAAACTCCCAATCTCCATCTACAGTTGATTGGTACAGTACAAGCAAGTTCCAGAGGTAAATCAGTGACTATATAGGCTTTTGCCAAAATTGCTTTTTTTTTATTCCATTTCAGTTTTATGGGATCTCAGAAGGAAAATTCCTCCTCAAATTGCCCAAGAGAGAGAAAGTTATCTGAATGTCATACTGTAGTACCCAGTGCAGTCAGGGTTTTTATTAAAATTTTGTCTCTGTATTTCAGAGAATACATTTCATAGGAACTGGTATGATAGATTTCTTAAGATGCTAAAATATTAATAAATTTATGTTTTGTAGAAACAAAACTGGAAACTTTCCAGCAGAAAAAAAAAAAGCTAATACGTATTGATAGACTAGAGCTCATCCTCCCCATGTCAGAGAGTGATACTCTTTTCCACTCTTGGCCAGAGTTCTCTTGTTATCAAGACATATTTGATTTGCATGAAAATACTTATCAGTTTTATTGAATTTTGTTGAATTTATTTAACAACTCCCTTATTTCAACACCAATTTCATCTCAGTGTTCTGGAGTGTTTCCTCCTTCTCCAGAGCTATGGTTCTGATATCTGGATACCTCCCATTGCTGACGATTGCATAATTGAGCTGAAATCTGAAAACTGACCAGCAATCAATTTGATCATAGAAATGAGCATCTGCTTCACAGAACCAAAAATTGGAAGGGACTTTCAGTGATCCTCTAGTCCAACAATCTAGAGCAGGTTACCTTACGGAGTCCAATCCTTGGAGATATTCAAAGAGATTCCACGACCTCTCTCAATAACCTCTTGCATCATTTGATCAACAGACAGAAAAAGAGTTTTCTTGTGGTCAGATAGAATTCCATGTGTTTTCATGTGTCACCATTTTGTCAGTAGTGGGTACAACTGAGAAATCTGTCCCCTCCTTCTTTATTTCCTCCCTTTATTTCCTCAGGTATTTCAACACGCTGATAAGATGCTCCTGTGCATTCTCTCCAGCAGGCTGAACAGCCCCAGCTCTCTCAGCCTTTTCTCACATGAAAGATGTTCCAGTTCATTAATTATCTTTGTGGCCTTGTGCTAGACTGTATCCAGGAAGCAGTGGTCATTCATATCTGTTAAGGATTTTTAAATGAACTAATATATAAATGATATATTTATCTTTACTGGAATTCTCCATATTCCTTGGCTATACTTTTTTCCCCCACTTTTTTGCTTTTTCACTATTATGTAGTGAAATAAAATGAATCTGGTTCCTATGCTGTCTATGCCATTGCTTTTCCTGTCAGTTTCCATAAAACACACTGAATTGTGATCTTTCCAACACCATTTTCTCAGCTGATCTGTCCATCTTCTTGGCTCTTTTAAGTTGAACTTCTCTTATAGTTCTGCATGGGTGGCTGTCATTTCTCTACTGCTATGTTCTTTATGTGAATAGCTGCATTTGCATGCACTGGTCTAGGTCTTTCAAATAGCCTGTCCTCAATTTTATTTCACTCTCTCAGCGCTCTTGCTTTTGGAGATGGAATTGTTTGTCCCCTAAACTGTCTTTTTCTAATTATGGAATACATAATAATTACATGATAGTGTTTTGTGTCAGTGTACATCCTCATAACAGCTGTACTCTTTATTCTTGATTTTGAGCTTAAAGAAAATTAAGAGAGAAGAAGACAGAGAAAGAAGAAGAAGAGAGAGGATAGAGACATGTGTTAGCTGGCCACAGCTGGGCTTGTGCTCAGCCTGGGAGCTGCATCTCTATTGCCCCAT
>JANRGV010073516.1:0-17283 GCA_024734035.1 Alethe castanea
GCTTCCAGCATGGGCTGGAGGAGGGAGGGAGGACGGACATGGCATTGTCAGCCATGTGGCTCGATACACTCACGTGCCTTGGCTGAAAAATCACGTTCCCAACAAGTCTGTACTCCCAGAAGGAAAATGACACCCAGAATATCCCAGGTCTGCCTGAACAGCTTTCCTGCTTAACCTCCCAGAGACCAAACAGGAGGGAAACCCTGGCCTTCTCGTGGCCACATCCATCAAAAGGCTCCAGGGCCTTTTAATCAATAAAAGGCACAAACTTTGAGAAAACAATAATCAAGGGCTGGAGCCAGGACTAACAGAACCAGCGCTGAGGGAAAACGTTGGCAAGGCTGTCAGACAGAAAGCCTACCTGGCAGCAAGGAGCACTGCTACAGCATTCCCAGGGGAGCTGCTAAATGGAGTATTAAAGTTCATGGATTACACAAATGAAGATCTGAGGTTCAACACCCACAGAGCTCTGGAAGCAATACTGCAGTGGCAAGAGGACAGCTAGAAAAGCTGACAACTTGTCCCTAGTTCAGGCTCATCTGTCAGTGGCACCACAGGCAAGAACCACCTGGGGGTTTCAGAAAAGTGAATTGGACATCAGCCTGCCCACAACAACAGCACTTGGCTCCTTGCAAAACAACCTTCTACAGGACTAAAACATATGGGGAGACACCGCGACAGGGAGCAGACTTCCACGCAGCTACTCCAGAGCACAACAGAAGAGGAGAACCCTGCTAGTGCACGTGGGCATCTTCCTGCTCCAGGTACAAAGCACTGGCTGTCACAATCCAGCTGAAGAGATGGTGACAGCACTGCGGTTTGCTCAGCCCACAGATGAAAGGCCCTGCCAGTCCTACACAGCACGGGATGCTCCCACTGCTCTCAGTCACAAGGAGAATGGCTTTGAGCATTTGCAAGGGAGCACAAAGATGAATACTGGAACTTTGCATTGAGTAATCTGGGAACCAGAAAACACCCTAACAGCAAGAAAACCTTGTTAGAAGTAGCTATGAGAGTCAACAGAAACACGAGCTCCATACCCACTCCAGGTAAGCACAAAAGCCTGAAGCAAAAAGCAGACAGGGGTTGAAGCATTACAGCCGAGAGGTGGGGATCTTGGCAATCCATTATGCCTTCAGGACTGCCACAGGAAGTGGCCTGATCAAGAGCAAAACCTCATGGCATGTATTTTCAGGAAGTGTCCATGAAATGGCGAAGGCCCCTGAGAAGCTCTCTCGCAAGTGAGACTCCCACTCCTGGAACAGAAACCTTTGTGACTATTCAATAACCAGCTGGAAGGAAGTCTCCATCCACACATACCTCCCCACGCGGCAGAGTAACAAAGTCCCTCACCTTATGCTGAGGCAGTGCGTACTACCTGCCAGCCAAAGGAAGGATGCTATTCAAGCAGACCTGCAGCTCAGCCTCCACACGGGGAATCTTCCACTTTCTTTTGTTTGGAAAGTCAATGCTGATGGGTTTGGACATATACAACAGCATTTGAAAACCCAAATTCACGCAGACACGTAATAAGGGAAGACTTCTGCTGCTATCCAACCACCTCAGTCTGCAAGGGTACAGCACATCTGTGAAATACAAGCGGGTGAATGATCCTACCAACACCCCATTTCCCTGTAGTTCAACCTCAGCCAGAATCCTCAGGGATAAAACAATTCCCACTTCACAACTCTAAAAATGCATCTGCAGGGCTCCAGAGGGGTTGAAGGTTGCTTCCCTGAGCTATAACATCCCCGCTGCGCTGCAGGGAAAGCTTTACAGGGGGTCATTAAGCCACAACTCCATCTGCTGCACACTTCTGCCAACGGTTGTTTGATTTGGGAAACTTCCTTGGACACACCATAAAGACCGATTCCCAAAGGAAACAAAAGAAGACTAACAATGTGCCTGTCTCCACCCAAAAGTCACTCCCTTTGAACTGAAAATTGGGCCACAGAGTCACACTTTTATTCCTTTCTTCTGTGCTACGGTAATCACAACTAAAATCCAGTTAAATGTGATTTAAGCAGCGACCCAAAGCCCCACTTGCCAAAATCACAGGCCAGAAAGTCTGGAGTAACTCAGCACTTCACCCTCTCAAGGGGACCACAGCCCAGTTCCCTGCACACAACCACGCCAGCTGCTTTGTCAGCAAAGCCTTGTGCTTCACACCTAGGGTTCTCCTGCATGTTTGTTCGTAGCAGATGATACATAACAGTTCTCTTCCTTTAAAACCTACCACCCCATCCTTGTTTGGGCAGTGCTGATGGGTCACGGGGACCAGCCCAACTGGGCTGGGTCAAACTGACCCCCTCCACAGGGAGCACAGATCCAGCCCCAGGCTGCCACCAGACACTGCCAAAGGCTCTGCCAGTGGCAAAGAGGAACATCATTTCCTTGTGCAAAAGCTTAACTGCATTATTACAAGAAAATGTTTTTCACAATTACTGAAAAAAATCCAGATGGTTTGGCACGCATGTTAGTACTCCATGCAACACAGAAACAGTTTAATGCCATGTTACAGCGTCCAGCTCCTTCTGTACAGCTGACAGAATGCTGCTTCTGTTCTCTGAGTGCCACTCTTCTGTTGAGAAAGCTTTTCGGGAAGATTGCATCTCATCTGCACATCCGCAGTACCTACCAAAATGCAATCCCCATCTCATGCCCAGCCTCGGCAGCCCAACAGCAAGAGAGGGATCTCAGAAGAGCACCTCTGACGCACCAACAAGGACAGGTGAATACTTTGTCTGCTTTGGCAACACAAGTATCAGCAAAGGAAGCAAAATTCTGGCTCACCTTGTAACAGGAAAGAAAAAGCAGCTCCCGCTGTCCAAAGCTGCTCTTCACACAGAGCAGGGGGACACAGGACAAGGTGAGGGTATGTTTGCAGTTGAGAGCCACCTACAAACTGCACTGACCAGGGCAAGCAGGAACTTGGAGAGCTGCTGCAGCTGCAGGCCCAGCCTGCGGGGCTTGTCCCACAGAACACGAGTGCAGCTGCTGCACCTCCTAACACCTGATTCAAACTGATTCATTTGATGACAGACACTGCACTCCCACAAGACATTCTTGTGCTGTTCTCCTTGGATACAGCAAGGAAATCAACAGGCCACTTGCTCCCTGCTTCTCCCAGCAACTACCCTCAGCAGATAACTCCTGTGTGCACTGGTTTGTGGGCATCTCTCAGCTGTGTTATTTGGCTGACAAGCACCTTAAAACACGCCCAGGAAAAAAAACCACCTGAGCAATGCAGCACAAAGCTTCTGGAGGCGGGAGGCAGATGGGCTGAGCTGCTGCAGGCCAAGCCCTGGTCATTTCCAACCACAGGGGCTCAAGAAAAGGCTGCAAACAACACTGGGGGTGAATTTCAGACTTCCAGGCTTTTTTATAGCCATCAGCTCTGCTTCACTCCCCTGTCACTGACTAATTTACAGCAGATTCAAGAACAGCAAGGGCTATGGCATCTACCAGCCAGGGCAAAAAGAAAAGTCTTCATTCACAGAGCTCATCGCCCTTTACAGGCTCATCAAGGGAGCCAGTATCACACCACATGCCAAACACAAGGTCCCGCCTGAGCTCACCTTTAAAGTATCTTCTTTTTTCTGCCCTTATTTATCAGGGACTTCCAAGTCCTACCCAGAAAAGGCAAGCCTCAAGAGCTCTTGTAATGTTAGTTATGAATTATAATCCTTTTCAACAGACAAGAGTTAGAAAAGAAAGATTTGAAGGCAAGGGTGAAGTGTCCCTGTGACAAATCCAGATTTTAATGCTAGAAGTAGTCGCCAAGCAGTTAAAGGATATTTATCAAAGCTTGTCTTAATATGTAGGCTCACATTGAATTCTGAGCCACAGCAGCAGAGGTCAAAGCCCAGTCCAGCCAAATGAGCTGCTGCAGATAAAACCACAGCATTCCTATAGGAATCATTCACATATTAAAAGCTCCAGGAAGTTTCTGCAGAGCTCTAAACATGTACATCAGTTTTAGTTGATTTTAAATCTGACACTAAAGTACCCCAGCCTCAGGCAGGCAGCTTAAAGTACAGCTAACAATTCTTGTAGACTCCAAGGAGTTTCTGCCTGCAACTCAAAGTTGCAGACAACCCTTTTTCTGTAAGCCTTACACCTTAAGCACCTTATATCTTAACACTCACTGCCTCATTTCAAATACAACTTCACCAGAAGTTTCTTCACCCAGTGTCAGCAAGGTTTGGTCTTGCACAGCCCTCACATGCTCACAAAAGGGGTGATGGACAGTCCCAGTGCGGGTGAACACCTTCCCATAGAATGGCTTTTCAGGGGAGAGCGCCAAAGGGGATCAGGAATCATCCCCCGTGGCAAACGCACACAGAAGGAAACAAACTTCTTGACAGCATATTGTTTCCTGTAAACCCCATCTCCTTCTGGCTCTCTCTCTCTCACACACACACACACTTTTATTTACATTGCAAATGTGACTCTCAGCATCATTAAACTTTTTGTTTGGGAAATCAAGAACATTAATCTCAAAATGTGTCAAGAGAATATGCTCATTCGATTGCTTCCCAGCCCATCAACAGAAAATTAGGGTATTATCATCACTATTACTCATGCCTGCAGTTTATAAATACAAATTTAGAAATACGAAGGTTAATAAAGCCATTTTATTCCCTGGGAACAAGTCTAGACTGATCTGCCTTTCCAGTTTATCACAGTGCCCTAGCTGTGGAAAATAATCTACCTGAAGAAATGGTCTCCCTGTGATTAACAGTAGTCCTGCAGGCCACAAACACACCCATTAGATTTCACATTTGGTCTGATAAATACATTTCAGGGGAGTAACTTTGGAGGACAAGGAAAATGTGCCACAACTGTAGAAGTCCACTTAGTTACTAAATTCACTAAGAACCACCACCGCCTTCTCCTGCTGCATAAAAGCCATTTGGACAACAGGTTCTAGGCCTAGAAACAAGCAGCTGGAAGGCTGGTAAATGCAGAGAAAGCCCAGACCTTCACCCACCTACTTCTGCATCACCCATCCCTGTCTGGCACCACAGCCCTGGATCACCAGCCACCCAACAGAAGCAGCCTCAGACCTCCCCAAGTCCTATTACCCACTGGCAATTACCCATAGTCCTATTACCCACTGGTGAATTTCCATCCCCAGCAACTCCCCTCATGAAACCACAGGCATTATCTGCACTCACATCAAGGTTTGGGTCCAGCTCAGGACCCTGATCAGCATCATCTGCAACTATATCCCCTGCAGCAAGTTCCAAAAGTTGAACGACTCAGCAAACAAAGGGCTGGCTTTTAGCAGCTCTGAAGTAGACACCACCACATAGTACGTGATTTGGTAAACCACGGGTGGGACTGATTTACTTTTGTATCAGCCACCATCTTATATATTTGAAGGATTTCCTGTTGCCACCCAACTTCGTGCCAATTTTTGCGCTCACTCAGTGTGCAAAAGGCACCATTGCCTTCAACTGTGCATTACCTTCAGAAGCTCTTTGAAACTCCACCTCTTTCCCAAGCGAGAGTAGCTCCCTGAGAGTAGTTCTTAAGTAGAAGAGCTATGACTGACAGGAAAAAGAGCTGCTGGCATTCACCGTGAACTACTGAATTCATCTGCCTGACTCAAAGGACTGCAAGAACCCAGCATCTGCCTCAAGCCCTTGATGAGACTTTGTGAAGTGCAGGGAAGCATAGGGAAAAAAGCAGTAGAACAGAACTCAGCCTTGACTTCCATCACGTCATGCAACAAGAGATGGATGCAAAATTAAATTAAGATCGCCTGCAGAGATATGAGGAAACATTTATTAGATAAAACTCCACAGCTTCATTCTGACAGCCCATAAAAAGCAGGACAACAAGGAATTCTGACCATCTGTGACTGTACATCTGTCTTATTCACGAGTGATTCTCACTACAGGCACTGCTTGCCTGCAGAAGACATCAAAGCTGGACCCTAAGTTGCTGCAAATTAACCATATTGCACAGGCAGAACCTGCTATTCCCTCTCTTATATGCAGAGGACTTAACAAACAACACTGACATCCACAAAATCGGTGCTCAAAACTGTTTAGGAACATTTCAAATCCAAGTAACTTTGTGTATGAAGAAGCACCTGAGAGGTCCCTGAAGTGCACCAGTTCTCTTTAAACTTGTTAGCTTGTGTGTGGAGAGTTCAGCTACAAAAAACCAAAGAATTGCCTGCACTGGGAGGGATTGCTGCGAGACAACACATGACGTCAGTGTAAAACAAGTGTCAGACTCATTTTACACAGATCAGCATTCTGCACAGGGAAACACGGCTCAAGGGACAAGGCAGCTCATGTGGAAAAGAAAACTTCCTGCTGCACAAACTCACAGCCACTGAAGCGAGGATGTGACTTAATCCAAGATTTAAACAACTAAATTTCCCTGCCTGAGAACAGGAGAGGCTGATCATGATAAATTACTTTCATAAATGCAGATCATCCTGCTCTTTCATATCGACCCTCCAGCATTTATTTTAATTACAGTAAATAACTGCACCTATAGGACCATTTTACAATTCAAGCGTTTCCATAAACCTGCTGCGGGTCAATGCATGCATTCCCTGCGAGATTCGACACCCAGACACAGCCATTCCTCCTCCAGCTAACAGAGGACAGCCAGCAGCTTGGGCTCCTCACGATATATATATACAGACCTATCTTCTGCCATTGCCCCACTCAAGAGAGCTGAGGACTTACATGAAGTCACCGCTGGAAGCCCTTTCACCTCTACCTATTCTGGTTATGGAAGCATGAAACCAGAAATGTAGATTACAGCTAGGCTGATCAGCCATGCAGAACAGAAATAGAGGGGCCAGGAACGAGAACTACATCAGTTAAAGCTTCAAAATTAACCCAAAATCCTAGGCATGACTAGAGCAGCACAGCTCAGTGGCACCAGTGACACACAACGGAAGATCCACTGCTTTAGGGCCTCCTGTCTCACCAGCTGATCACAGCTCATATACAAAACGGCCAGGACACTTCCATGCACAAGAGTGTACTTCCAGTCCCACGACACCTGCACCCTCAGGATTTCACCATTTGCAAAGGCAAGAGGGCAGCATCCAGCTGTCATGGCAGAACAACCTTCTGTCATCAGATCAGAAACCACAGCTCACTGCTGCAGACGAGGGTCTTTGCGTAGCAGCACTTGTCACTGGTTGCTGGTTGCGAGTACACACAAGCAGGAGAGGAGAAAGGACCACAGCACGGCCACACAGGGAGACACTGAGCCCTTCTCCCTCCAATCGGTTCATCTTCTCATGCAAGCTGCAGTGCACTAGGTCCATACAAGCTCAGGGGCAGGAGCTCTCACGCAGCAGCCTGCCTTGCCCCACATCACTGGAGCTGCTCTCTTCACAGACCTTGTTACAAGCAGTGGGGAGGATTTTATCTCCTTTCCCCTCCCTAAGGTATGGAACAGAGATCCCATTCTCTCCTCCACAGCACGCAGCCTCCTGTGATCCAAGGCCTGGAGTTTCAGGAAAAAGCTGTGAGAAGTCCACACTGCAGAGGCATGCAAGACAAGGAAGGTGCAGTTACAGACAGAGGTAGGTTTGTTGAGGAAGGGGTGGAGAGCAGCTCAAGGATTCACAGGGAAAGATCCCATCACACAGAGATTGCGGAGGGGGAAATAGTCAGCAGGTGGCAACACAGACATCCCAGGTGCCTCCTGGGCACACCCTTCCCATCCCAACTGCCAACTGCTCAGCCAGCAAAAAGTGTGGGGAACACAGGAAGCCTCAGCATAGTACCTACGTGCACCCTTACTCCTTCCTGTGTGCTAACCAGATAAAGGAGTCTGATGCATTCTGTTGGCAGACTGAACACAGAAAAAGAAACATGAACAGACCCACACAGGAAAGGAGACAGCAACACCCTGGCATAAAGCAGGATTAGGGTTGTCTTTGTCAGGCTCAGCACAAGTCAGATCAAGCTCCCATGCGCAGATCCCGTAACAAGATTTGTCTTTAGAAACTGCACTGTGAATCACAGCAACACAGGTGGATATTCAGATCTGAACAGTGGAAGTCATTTCCCCTCTGACTGACAATAAAAGGTTATGACTACAGCATTTGCTCAGTAAGCAAGTCCCAGTTAGCCAGTAAGTATATCTAACGCACCTCCAAGTGTAGTCTCATCTGGGAACAGGCTCTCCAATAGCTCCTATTTTACTCTCCCTTTAACTAGATCCAACCAATGCAAATCCAGCAAGTGTACTTTAGTCAATTCAACTGATCACTGACAAAGACTCGATAGTTCCACACTCGCTGTGACAGCGGTGCCTTTGCTTCCTTCGTGTGCCTCATGATATTGCCAAGATCTTCAACATCAGTGACAGAACTGATACTACAACCCAGGTACCTGAAAGGTCAAACAAGCCCTGCTCTGCCCAGAGACAAGACTTCTCCCAGCACAGCAAGAATATACTGGCTAGAAGAAGACAATCACATAAATTTTATGATTAGTGATTTCATATTTACACACACAAATGAAATTTCTTTTTGAAAAAGCACCTGAAAGATTCCTTCTCTCTAAGGAGACCAGCTAGCAAATGAAGAGTATACTCGAGGCCAGGTTGGATGGGGCTTGGAGCAACCTCGTCTAGTCAAAGGTGTCCCTGCCTGTGGCAGGGCACTGGAACTGGATGACCTTTAAAATCCCTTCCAACACAAACCAGGCTGGGGTTCTATAATACTGTAAGAGCAAACTTTAAGCTTCATACTAACGTCTCTACTGCACACCCCACATAAAGGCAGTAGTAAATCTCTTATTTTTATATACTTTTCACCTATCTTTCATGTTGGGCAACGACTTCTCATGACTTAAGGAACTCTGAATTTTACGCACTGTAGTGTTTCTGAGGCAAGCAACAGACTTGAATCTCAGCATTTCAACTCAACGGCATGCATGTGGAAAAAAAGGAACTCATACCTTTGCCGTGCCAGTCTGAGACCCATAGAAAATCTTTACCCCAGCAACATAGACCTCCTTTCTCTGCAGGGTGGCACATCCATTGACTAGCTTGTCTTCTATCCCTTCAGAAGAAGTGGGATTCCCAGTGGGTCTTTCACCCTGTGAAACAAGCACTGTGTCACATTCCATCCCTTTTCAAAGCAATGCTAACCCCATTTTTCCCAAAAGCATTGAAAATTCCAGTCCTGTGACCAGACTCTCAGCACCATGCAAACCGAACAAAGCATTCGAATGTCTCTCACCCTACAGAAACACACAAGTAGCTTTCTCCAAACTAGGCCATGCTACAACAAGCTCATCTCGCACACCGCTGAGATAACAGGCTCTGCCTGAAGCCAAGAACTTCCCGACTCATGCAGCACAACTTCACTCACCTGAACGAGAAGATTGAAATTCCCGAGTGTCCTAATCCCACTCTGGTCCCAAAACCAATCCAACCTTACCACTAACATCACAGGAAATGTGAGAACACTGTGCAGAAGCAGACTGATTTGCCTGAAGTGATAGAGCATCCTAGGCTGACACACTCCCTCAGTAACAAATGGGAAGTGTTCAGCTGAGTTCTACTGTAACACCAGAGCAACGAGGGCGGTCAGTTACCCACAAACATAAGACAACCCAGACTGAGGATTACAACCATCAGACACACTGAGCTACAGCTGGCATGTGCAACAACCCGGGCGAGCCAGCAGTGAAGTAGCACATTTCACTGCACCAGTGGCTGCCTTTCCCCAGCAACTACTCCCTTCCACACAGATTTTTGGGCTCTTCTTGAAGCACTTAACATGCTCTGTTACCTTCTTTTGGGGTTTGGAGGTGGAGAACTGAATGATGATCCAAATGCTGATCCCAAAAGCAACTGCAGAATAGACGTAGAGCCTGTGCAGCCATAAAGACACCAGGCAAGTAGAGAAGAAGCTCCAGGTGTCCACTGAGACATCTAAATCCGTAACAGACCACAGATTTAGCAACAGCAGATTCCAATAGCATGAGCTGAGAATGAACACAACAAACCCAGCCATCCCACACCTGCCAGGCTCAGGCCATCAGCCTGATGCCAGGCTCTGCGAAAAAACAGCCTTTGGCTACAAACAAGACACTACAAGGAGCCTTCACCTCCTCACAGGTGCACCAGCCCAGCTCCACCTCTCTTTAGACTGTCCTATGGAATCTCTGGGGTTTCCTTAGAGAGCACCAGGTCCATGACAAGCCAAGGCAGAAGACACTTGAGCTGTGCAAGTGTCTGAAAGGAAACAGTCAACAGTCCCTGTGAAACATCCAGGGCATGGTACAGGCCTTAGTTTTGCACAGATCCAACACCTGCAGATCTCTTGAGCTACAAAGCTCCATGGCAAGGGGGAAAGCACCTCCAAGCGCTTGCTGCTGAGCACAACCCTTGCTCGTGCACATGAGGTGCCACACTGCTTACCAGAGCTTTGACCCAGTCTCAAGGCCAGACCAAAACCTCCATTCAGGTCACACCCTCGGCGGGAAGCCCGTCACCAGCAACACTGAACCTCCCAAAGACCAGAGCCGGGAGCACTGCGGCTCTGCGGCAGCCCCAGCGAGCCCCTCGACGGGCGCCCCGGGAACCTGCAGCACCCCGGGAACCCCGCTCCCCCCCGGGCAACCCCCCGCAATTCCCCATGGAACACCCTCACCTCCCCCGGGCCTCACCGCCGCTGGAGCTGCCCCCGCCCCTCGCCCCTATGCCTGCCCTACACCTGCCCCTCTGCACGCACCATGAGCTCCTGCTCTGAGCTCGCCCAACCCAGGCAGCCACGGCAGCTCCCCACACAAACCTCTCGTCCCCTTGCCCCGAAACCACCTCACGGGTATTACCCCACACCCGCCCATTACCCACCACAACAGCCTCCCCGCTGCAGCTCCCTTCCACACACCCCCGAGCTCCCACACGGCCAACCCCGCCTCGCCCATTCCCACACACACACGGCCCCGCTCCCTCCCGGCCCGCGCCCGGCCCTCGCACGGACACCCGCCTCCCTCCGCTCCGCCCACAGCGCAACACCCGCTACCGCGGCCCTCACCGCCGGAGAGCTCCCGCCCCAGCCCAGGGGACACCGTTCCCCGCCGCCTCCGCCCGCCGCGCCTTCTTTCCTCTGTCCTTCCGGAGGCAGCTCCCACAGCGACACCGAGGCGGGGAATGCGTAGGGACGGCCACAGAGGAGCCAAGGCCAGGCGGCCTCAGCCAATGACAGCCCAGCGCTGGGCGGCCCCGGCCAATGGGGAAACAGCGCTGGGCGGCCCCGGCCAATGGAGAAGCAGCGCTGGGCGGACCCTGCCAATGGAGAAACAGCGCGGGCCGGCCCCGGCCAATGGGGAAACAGCGCGGGGCAGGTCGGAGCGCGGCTCCCCGCCCGTGTGACAGCCGCGGCCTTGTCCGTTTTAACCCGCACGCGTGGGCTCCCCCTCCTTGATGGGGCCGTGGGGCGAGCGCGGCGCGGCGGGAAGCGCTTCGACATCGCCGCTACCGCCGCAGAGTCCTGGGGAGGCGCAGCGCAGCGTGAGTGAGTGAGGGCCGGCGCTGCCAGGGCCGGGTGCGGCTCGGCTCTGTGGTGGGAGGCCCGAGGGGGATCCGGTGTGAAGACGCGGCTGTGGCGGGGGCAGCCCCGTGTGGGAGCGGCTGTGGAGGCGAGGAGCTGGTGTGGCCCGAGGCGGGAGGCGCGGGGAGACGGTGGGAGGCGGGCCCGGGATGACGGGGCCGGGCCTCGTCTCTGCGGCCGGCAAGAAACGGTGCTGGGAGGCAGCGCCCGAGGTGGGTGGGGTGAACCAAACTCTTCCTACTGGAAGAGTGCCCCCACCAAGGCTGGATGAACGTCTGTGCATCTGCACTTGTTATAGTCTGGTTCTGTTGTTGTTCTTGTACTGTTCTATTCTGGTTATGCTGTTGTTGGTCTATTGTTGTTGCTCTCTTCTCCCACCGCTGCTGTCATGTGGATGTTTTTTTACTACCGTTTTACTATTGGTTTACTGTGCATATGCAGTCTTCCCTTGCTCACCTTCTCACTTTTTATGTCCCCCACTTAAAATAAACAGTGTGTGTTCACATCTGCCTTCCCCGTGTTTGATGCCTGGGCATGGGCACAGGGTACTGCTTTCCAGCTCCCTCTGCTGTGGGTACTTGCTTCCCCTGTTCGCACACAGCTGTGTGGTTGAACAGCAGTTATTATCATTTTTATTATTATTATGATTTATTATTATTTCACTAGTTTTTCCCCACTTTGCTTCTGCTTGGAGCAGTGGCAATTTCAGGGCAATTTCCAGCACAAACGTGCTGGAATGGACACTTAATTGCCGTGCTGTGGTTTCTAGTGAGTCAGTGCTTCCTGTGGGGAGTCTCCAGCCCAGGCCAGGGGCAGGCAGCAGGGAGCCCTTGGGGATGCTTTGAAGGCACCTCTGAGATCAGATGACAGTGAAGAGCCAGGGCCAGGTCAGCTGCCCCATCACCAAGTGCTGCTTCTGACTGCGGATGCTCCCCATGGTGCTGCAGCATCCAGTTTGCAGAGGGTGAAGGACAAACACGTGCCTTGGCAATGGCAACCAGAGGAGGTTTTATGCTCTCAAGCAGAGGTGGATGGGCTGAACGAAGCACCTGTGGTGCTCCCCAAGCCCAAGGATGGCAGCAGCATCCTCTGTACGACTGAGAGAGGGCAGGCAGGGAAGCTGGGGGCAAGGCGCATGCAGGATGGGGCAGCCGCAGTCTGCACGTGCAAGAGCTCCTGCCCTTGCATCACCGTTTCCTTTCAGTCACCTGCAGCTCCCCTGGCATCTGCCCCCAAAAGGCTCCCTTGAGCAGCCCCCTGAGGACTTGAGCCAGCCCCAGTGCTACAGCTGTGCCCACTGCATGGGAGCACTGGGCATGGGAAAAGAGGAAAGCACAGGGCTGGAGATGGAGCCCTGCCTCCCATGGGCAGAGTGTGAGCACTCCTTGCAAGGCCCCTTTGAAATGGCAGCCCAGCAGCAGCGCCCTCCTCCATCCCCAGCTCTGAGCAGAAAGACCTGAAGGGACAGGAGGGCTGCATGTCTCAATGCAACACATTTGTCCCCAGCAAGGATACCCTAGATTACAACGTGTGCCAGTGCTGGGCTGTCTCCTGAGAGCTCAGGAGGAGCCTGCGAGCCCTTATTAGCTGTAAAGGCCAAAGCTTGCTCTGGCTGCATTAAAACCCAATCCAGTTCTAAGCAGAGCTTTCCCCTGAATCTCAAGCGTGGCGCTTGGTAGCTGCTGAGATCAGAAACCTGGTCATTTGCAGTTGGTTTGTTATTTTCCATGGGCGTGCCCTGTGTGCCCCTGCTCCCTGCTGCGGAGTTTGGGGCCCCTGCCCTGCCCTGGCAATAATGTGGGTCACGACAGCTCCCGGGTTCCACCGCTTCAGCCCTGGGCATCAGCCCTTGTTCCTCCTTGGCAGCAGCGCTTGTCCACAGCAGCACCACAGCAGCACCACAGCTGGTGCACTGTGACCAAAAGTCTGGCTGAAAGAACTCTCTAAGACTCGGTGTGGAGTTTTAGCAAGCGGGCATTCTTTATTGCAGCGCTGGGTGCACGGGGCCACTCTGCACTTCACCTCTGCTGTGTGTTGTGGGGGCAACCACGACGTGGCCCCTGCTCAGTCCTGAGGAGCAGGGGTGGCTTTGGCTGCCCCACCAGCCCTCTCCCTCTCTGGCGAGGTGATGCCGTGCAGACAGCCCTGCCCTCCTGAGCAGGGCTGCAGGGTCCCCACGGCCGGGCAGGCACAGGAGATGCTCAGAGGAACCGTGTTCTGTGCGGTCCGTGTCATCGTCCCTGCCATGGCGCCTGCCCGGCAGGGCCCAGCGGGGCTGTGGGAGCTGCAGGCGCAGAGGCGAGGGTGGGATGAGGACAGGGGTGGTGCAGGGCCCGTGGCTGTCGGGGGCGCGGCTGGCACAGGGCTGTCAGTAGCGGGCGGGTGGAACGGCGGTGCCGGTGGAACAGGGCCACGAGCTGTAGAACGCGGCGACTGCCGAGGTCCCGCCGCGCGGCTCCCGCAGCGCGTTCCGGGCCGGCGGCCGTTGCAGAAGGACCGAGAGCGATGGCGCTGCCGGGCCCGTGGCGCTGCCCTTGGCGCTGGCCGTCGGCGCTGCCAGTGGCGCTGTTGGTGGCGGTCACCTGCCTGCTGCAGGGGTCGCTGCTGGGAGCGGCGCTGGGCGCGGGGGGTGCCTGGTGTGCGCTGCGGTCCCGCCCGCCCGCCAGGCGCCTTCTGCCCCGGCGCTCTCCCGCACGGCTCCTGCCCCCACGGCGCCCTCCCCCGCTGCAGCTGCCCCCCTACAGGCCCAGCCTGATCGCCCGCTTCCCATCCGAGTGGGACCAGTTTGTGTGGCGCATGGCCAAGAAATATGCCAGCGCTAACGGCAGCCCGGCCGCTGTGATCGGCCGAGGTGGGAGCGCCCCGACTCGTGGCAACTGCCTCAGGTCAGCGAGGGATTAGGATGTGGGTGGGATAAGGACACGGGTGGCCCAGGGAAACAGGTGGGATAAGGACACAGGTTGCAGTAGGACACTCCTTGTCAGGGACACGGGGGGCACCGGGGCCCTGGTTGTCAAGGGTGAAGGCGGCACGGGTGGGATACAGAGACTGGCGGCACAGGAACATTGGTTGTCAGGGCTGACGGTGGCAGGGAGCGCGGGTGGGATAAGGACACGGGTGGCCTAGCGATGGCTGTGCCGGGCCCATACTGCTGCCCTTGGCGCTGCCCTGCGTGGTGCTGCAGGGCTCGCTGCTGGGAGCAGGGGGTCCTGGTGTGTGATGCGATCCTGCCAGCCCGCATCGCTCCTGGCTTCGTGTCACCCGCACGGCAAAATGACGCCTACAGTGGCCCAACCGCAGGCACCAGCCATGCTGAGAGAGCCCGTCCCGCCGCTACGGCCTCTGGTGAGCTTGGGGGGAGGATGGGATGGGATCTTCCTGCCACTAACAGTGCTCTGACCGCTGTCCCCCAGCAGAGCTCCACCACAGACCGTGCGCCGCAGGGACCCACTGCCGCAGCACTGGAGCCCTGAGGCCGTTTTCCCGCCGGTACGCTGGGACACTCAGATGCCCAGGGGCTCGCCATGGGCCCGACACGCAGTCCCGCTCTGCAGCCCACGGCCCAGCACGCAGCTCTTTTCCTCTCCCCACTCTGCCCTGGCCATTCTGCTGGGGGGACACATCCAGGGGAAAGGAAAGGACAAAACCTCTCTGCTGTGCTGACACCTTTTCGGCTGCAGGCAGCAGCAGGCGTGTGACCCTGTGTTCCCACTTTGACGCGAGTCTCCTCAGCACCTGCTGAGCTGCAATAAAACACTGCTCACGTCCTGGGCTGGGCTTGCAGATGTGAGAGTGGGACGTAGTCGTGGCTGATGGAGCTCTGCAGCTGTGCAGGGAAAGGTTTTACCCAGGGTGGATCAGTAGGGAGGGGTTTGCTCTGGCTGGGTCAGCAGCGTCCTCCCTCCCCATGGCCTCAACCATAAAGAGCCTGGAGGCCATTTGTTCCCAGAGTGGATTCAGTTTGGGATGCTCAGACTTTGGCCTCCATGGACATTGCAGAGGGGAGCTGAGCAGTTTTGAAGCAAGAGAGGCTCTGGGCTCAATAGCCAGCACCTGGGAGATGGGATTTACTGTGTGGTGAGCAGGAGAAAGGGAGGCTGTGCTCCCCTGAAGCAAATGAGTTACTCCTGGTCTCTTTCCACGTTCCAATAGAAGAGGAGGTGCGTGAGAGAGCCCCTGGAGACCGGCGCAGGATCCTGCTGCGAGGTACCACTTTGGAGAGGAAGGTAACGTACTGCTCATCCAGCCAGTGCCTGCTTGTCAATGCCATCCAGGAAGACAGCAGTCGCCTTCCCAGCCGACCTGGTGCCCAAAGCCTGCTCTCCACTGGAGCTGGGACACTCCAGGCCCATGAGACATGGCTGCTGGGTCACCCAGTGGTGGGGAAACCCTCTTGTTGTGTCCATCAGCATCCCTGCTGCCTCGTTCCACTGTGGCGCTGGTGGCAGCGCTGACCGGCACCGTCCCTGCCCTGCCCCCAGGCCCGGTTGGAGCTTGAGAGCTCAGACTGCTGCAGCGGTGACGTTGCCGTGTGGCACTGGCATGTCCTGTCCCAGCCTGGGGCTGACCCTACCTGGCTCTCTCCCACTTGCACAGAGAACGGGAATTGCGGCGACTGGAAGAGGGCACCCCGGGCAGAGCAAGCAAGGCCGTGCAGACCGAGGAGGGTGAGTGTAGGTGAGGCCCAGCTCTGTGCCGGGCTTGGATGGGCCACTGGTGCGGGGCTGCTCCAGTTCCAGGCGGAGCTCATTCCAACACTTCCTCAGCTGAAAGAGAGAGGAAAGGCCGTGTGCCCATCGCAGATAGGGTCCCACGGCGCAGCGCGAGATGTGGCCGCGTGTGGCATTTTGTGTGGTTTGTGGTTCAGGTGGGCAGCATGCAAGGGGCGTCTGTGGTGGTGGGAAGGGGCCGCTGGCCCTTGCAGCCTCAGCGGGCTCTTGTGACAGCTTCCCCACAGAGCTCCTGTGGCCGGCTGCTGCCCCAGGGCATGGCAGCCTTGTCCTCAGCTTAAGGCCCTGTCCCTGGCTCTGCCCTCCAAGATGGGGCATCCAGAGAGGAGTGAGGAGGGACAGCTCCCTGGGTGCAGGCCAAACGCCTCTGCCGGGAGCTGCTCCTGACTTGTCTCCCTCTGTAGCTGTCGAGAGGCCTGAGGAGAAGCGGCGGCAGTCCCCGAGCCCACCACCTTCACTGGAGAAAGGAAGGCCACGCAGGAGGAGCATCTGCCTGCTGGTGCCTGACGAGACCCACCCACTGGCGCTGGTATGTCACTGTCTCGCAGCCTCTTTTGCCCTCCTCTGGGGTAGAATGTGCTCAGCGCAACTCCTGCAGGGCTGGGGCAGGCTGAGCTGCCTGCCTTGGGGCAGGAGGTCTCGTCCTGGGCTGAGTGGGAAGTGAGGCTCTCCCCTGCCCCAGTGTGTGGTGGCTGTGCGTGACTGCTGCCCGCTGCTGGAGCAGGTAGTGGCCCGGGCAAGGGTGCCGTGCCCTCAGCGCCAAGCTGGGGCCAAAACAAATGGGGACCGGAGCTCTGCGGTGGCTGTGGCAGAATCACAGCTTCATAGGTGTGGCACAGGCCTGCTTCCACAGCTCCCTCAGAGCGGCTCTGCCGCCTGCCCTGAGTAGGAACTAAGCTACTGCTCTCTCCTGGCAGTTCCCTGAGCTTAATCCTGGGTACCCCATCGTTGAGACCATCCTAGAGAAGGAGAGGGAGGCAGCGTGGCAGCTCCCTC